>ML093399.1:30392-48425 GCA_003697995.1 Taxidea taxus jeffersonii | reverse complement strand
CCCCCCCCCACCTGCCTACTTGTGATCTCTCTGTCAAATAAATAAAATCTTTTAAAAAGTTTTTCATGTAAATTCAATTTAACATATACCACTTTATTAGTTTCAGAGGTGGAACTCAGAGATCCATCAGTTGCATACAACATCTGTTGCTCATTACTTTAAGTGCCCTTCTTAATGCCCATCACCCAGTTTCCCCATCATCCTACCCACCACCCATCCAGCAACACTTAGTTTGTTTCCTATAGTTAAGAGTCTCTTATGGTTTGCCTCCCTCCCTATTTTCATCTTATTTTGAGAGAGAGAGAATCTTAAGCAGGCTCCACACACAGCACAGAGCCTGAGACGGGGCTTGATCTCATGCCCTTGAGATCATGAACTGAGCCTAAATCAAGAGTGGGATGCTTAACTGAGGGCATCCCCTGGCGCCTCAGTCTGTGCTCCTTTTTTAACTCTTACAAAAGCACTGGTCAAATGGATCATGGGCTTACCCTGCTCCAGTAAGACATCATCTTTAATCACATCTTCAATGACCCTATTTCCGAATAAGGTCATATCTGGGTCTAGAAAGAACATAAACTTGCGGGGAACACTATCCAAAATAGTGCACTCTCCATGTAGGCCTCTTCATAGAGCTGCTTGAGAGTCCAAATGATGTGGTGAATGGATCTCCCAGAGCAAGGATCTAAGAGAGCCAAGCCCATTCATTTATGGCCAGACATCAGATATCACATGCCACCACTTCCACTGTGTCGTATTCAGTGTGGAGGGATTAGACCAGGGCACAAATATCAGGAGACAGGGATCACTGAGGGCCACCCTGGAGCTGGCTACATGATACACATTTCTCCACTTAAAAAACATACCCATCCACTCCTCAGGCTTCCTAAATGCTCATCCCATTACAACATTAGCTTCTGTTAGGTTAAACACAATGATCTTGTTTATCTGAACAACTGTCTAAGGTTTGACCCTAGAAGTTTCTTTTTTTTTTCTTTTTAAGATTTTATTTATTTATTTGACAGACAGAGATCACAAGTAGGCGGAGAGGCAGGCAGAGAGAGAGAGGGAAGCAGGCTCCCTGCTGTGCAGGGAGCCCGATGTGGGGCTCGATCTCAGGACTCTGGGATCATGACCTGAGCCAAAGGCAAAGGCTTTAACCCACTGAGCCACCCAGGCGCCCCAACCCTAGAAGTTTCTTTTAACACAACTCTTAACAAAAGGTTTTATAGCTACACTCTTGCCTTCCATCTTTATACCATAGTTTTCTGACAGTACCCTGAGTTTTATCTTTGATTGGAAGCTACTTCTTAATTTTAACATTATTTGCCATCTAGAGGTCTGAGAATTTCCAAAACCACCAAGTCCTGACCCTTTATGTTTAATAGTCCTCTATTTAGCTTCTTTCTCAGCTCTTACAATTTGCAGGCATACCTTGGAGATATCCCTAAAGCAGCAGAATACACATTCTTATAGAGTGCACATGGAAAATCACATACTGGGTCGCAAATCAACCCTCAACAAGTACAAAAACAACAACAACAACAGATCATATCATACATATTTTCAGACCACAGTGTTATGAAATGGAAGAAAGTGAAAATGAATAAATGAAAGAAGCCTTTGGTATATAGCAAAGGCAGTCTAAGAGTGAAGTATATTGCAACACAGGTCTACCGCAAGAAGCAAGAAAAGTCTCAAATACACAAACTAACCTTACACCTAAAGGAACTAGAAAAGAAGCCGCAAATAAAGCCTAAAGCCAGTGGAAGAAAGTAAATAATAAAGATTGGTGCAGAAATAAATGATATAGAAGCAAAAATAAATCAATAGAACAATTTAACAGAGCTAAGGGCCGGTTCTTCAAAAGAATTAATAAAATTGATAAACTCCTAGCCAGACTTATCAGAAAGAAAAGAGAAAAGACCCAAATACATAAAATCATGAATGAAAGAGAAATCATAACCAACAATACAGAAATATAAACAACTATAAGAGAATACTATGGAAAATTATATGCCAACAAACTGGAGAACCTGGAAGAAACAGACAAAGTCCTAGAAATCTACAAACTACGAAATCTGAAACAGGAAGAGATAAAGAAAATTTGAACAGACTAATAACCAACAAAGAAACTGATTCAGTCATCAAAAATCTCCCAACACATAAAAGTGTTTGGCCAGATGGATTCCCAGGGGAATTCTACCAGATATTTAAACAAGAGCTAATATCTATTTTTTCTGAAACTGTTCCCAAAATAGAGATGAAAGGAAAAGTCCCAAACTCATTCTATGAAGCCAGCACTACCTTGATCCCAAAACCAGACAAAGACTCCACTGAAAAGAATTACAGACTTTATCTCTGATGAATATGGATGCAAAAATTCTCAATAAAATACTAGCAAATTAAATCCAACAGTATATTAAAAGGATTATTCACCATGATCAAGTGGGATTCATTCCTGGCTGCAGGGGTAGTTTATTATTCACAAATCAATGTGATAGACAGCATTAATACAAGAAAGGATAAGAACCATATGATCCTCTCAGGAGATGCAGAAAAAGCATTTGACAAAATGCAGTATCCTTTCTTGATAAAAACCCTCAACAATGTAGGGGTAGATGGAACATACCTCAACATCATAAAACCCATATATGAAAGACCCACAGCTAATATCATCCTCAATTGTGAAAAACTGAGAGCCTTTCCTCTAAGGTCAGCAACAAGACAGGGATGTTCACTCTCACCATTAGGATTTAAGATACTACCAGTAGTCTTAGCCTTAGCAATAAGAAAACAAAAAGAAATAAAAGGCATCCAAACTGGCAAGGAAGAAATCAAACTTTCACTATTTCCAGACAACATGATAGTCTATGATGTAGAAAACCCAGAAGACTCCACCAAAAAATTGCTAGAATACATGAATTCATCGAAGTTGTTGGATATAAAATCAATGTGCAGAATCTGTTAAACTTCTATACACCAATAACAAAGCAACAGAAAAAGAAATCAAGGAATCAATCCTATGTGCAAATGCACCGAAAACAATAAGATACCTAGGTATAAGCCTAACTAAAGAGGTAAAAGCTATGTACTCTGACAACTATAGATCACTTATGAAAGAAATTAAAAGGACACAAAGAAAGGGAAAAGCATTCCATGTTCATGGATTGGAAGAATAAACATTGTTAAATTGTTTGTGCTACCTAGAGCACTCAATACACTTAACGCAATCCCTATTAAAATACCACAAGAATTCATCACAGAGCTAGAAAACATAATCCTAAAATTTGTATGGAACCACAAAAGACCCCAAATAGGCAAAGCTGTTCTGAAAAAGAAAAAACTGGAGGCATTTCAATTACAGATTTCAGGCTATATTACAAAGCTGCAGTCATCAAGACAGTAATGGTAATGGCACAAAAACAGACACATTGATCAATGGAACAGAACAGAAAATCTAGAAATGGACCCACAACTATATGGTCAACTAATCTTTGACAAAGCAGGAAAGAATATCTTTTTTTTAAATTTAATTTTATTTTTTTATTTAAGCTTTTTTTATTTACACATATAATGTAACCCCACCACCCTCTCCCAACCCTCTCCCCCCCCACCCCCCTCAGTTTGTTTTATGACATTGTCTCTTTTGGTTTGTCTCCCTCCCGATCCCATCTTGTTTCATTTTTTCTTTTCCTATCACCTTAACCCCCACCCCCGTTGCATCTCCACTTCCTCATATCAGGGAGATCATGTGATAGTTGTCTTTCTCCAGTTGACTTATTTCGCTAAGCATAATACGCTCTAGTTCCATCCATGTCGTCGCAAATGGTAAGATTTCATTTCTTTTGATGGCTGCATAGTATTCCATTGTATATATATACCACCTCTTCTTTAGCCATTCATCTGTTGATGGACATCTAGGTTCTTTCCATAACTTGGCTATTGTGGACATTGCTGCTATAAACATTCTGGTGCACGTGCCCCTTTGGATCACTACGTTTGTATCTTTAGGGTAAATACCCAGTAGTGCAATTGCTGGGTCATAAGGTAGCTCTATTTTCAATTTTTTGAGGAACCTCCATGCTGTTTTCCAAAGTGGTTGCACCAGCTTGCATTCCCACCAACAGTGTAGGAGGGTTCCCCTTTCTCCACATCCTCGCCAGCATCTGTCATTTCCTGACTTGTTCATTTTAGCCATTCTGACTGGTGTGAGGTGGTATCTCATTGTGGTTTTGATTTGTATTTCCCTGATGCCCAGTGATGTGGAGCACTTTTTCATGTGTCTGTTGGCCATCTGGATGTCTTCTTTGCAGAAATGTCTGTTCATGTCCTCTGCCCATTTCTTGATTGGATTATTTGTTCTTTGGGTGTTGAGTTTGCTAAGCTCTTTGTAGATTTTGGATACTAGCCCTTTATCTGATATGTCGTTTGCAAATATCTTTTCCCACTCTGTCAGTTGTCTTTTGGTTTTGTTGACTGTTTCCTTTGCTGTGCAAAAGCTTTTGATCTTGATGAAGTCCCAATAGTTCATTTTTGCCCTTGCTTCCCTTGCCTTTGGCGTTGTTCCTAGGAAGAAGTTGCTGCGGCTGAGGTCGAAGAGGTTGCTGCCTGTGTTCTCCTCAAGGATTTTGATGGATTCCTTTCTCACGTTGAGGTCCTTCATCCATTTTGAGTCTATTTTTGTGGATGGTCCTTCATCTATTTTGAGTCTATTTTGTAAGGAAATGGTCCAATTTCATTTTTCTGCATGTGGCTGTCCAATTTTCCCAACACCATTTGTTGAAGAGGCTGTCTTTTTTCCATTGGATGTTCTTTCCTGCTTTGTCGAAGATTAGTTGACCATAGAGTTGAGGGTCTATTTCTGGGCTCTCTATTCTGTTCCATTGATCTATGTGTCTGTTTTTGTGCCAGTACCATACTGTCTTAATGATGACAGCTTTGTAGTAGAGCTTGAAGTCTGGAATTGTGATGCCACCAACTTTGGTTTTCTTTTTCAATATTCCTTTGGCTATTCGAGGTCTTTTCTGGTTCCATATAAATTTTAGGATTATTTGTTCCATTTCTTTGAAAAAATTGGATGGGATTTTGATAGGCATTGCATTAAATGTGTAGATAGCTTTAGGTAGCATAGACATTTTCACAATATTTATTCTTCCAATCCATGAGCATGGAACATTTTTCCATTTCTTTGTGTCTTCCTCAATTTCTTTCATGAGTACTTTATAGTTCTCTGAGTATAGATTCTTTGCCTCTTTGGTTAGGTTTATTCCTAGGTATCTTATGGTTTTGGGTGTAATTGTAAATGGGATTGACTCCTTAATTTCTCTTTCTTCTGTCTTGTTATTGGTGTAAAGAAATGCAACTGATTTCTGTGCATTGATTTTATATCCTGACACTTTACTGAATTCCTGTACAAGCTCTAGCAGTTTTGGCGTGGAGCCTTTTGGGTTTTCCACATATAGTATCATATCATCTGCAAAGAGTGATAGTTTGACTTCTTCTTTGCCGATTTGGATGCCTTTAATTTCTTTTTGTTGTCTGATTGCTGAGGCTAGGACTTCTAGTACTATGTTGAATAGCAGTGGTGATAGCGGACATCCCTGGCGTGCTCCTGACCTTAGCGGAAAAGCTCTCAGTTTTTCTCCATTGAGAATGATATTTGCTGTGGGTTTTTCATAGATGCTTTGATAATATTGAGGTATGTGCCTTCTATCCCTACACTTTGAAGAGTTTTGATTAGGAGGGGTTGTTGTACTTTGTCAAATGCTTTTTCAGCATCTACGGAGAGTATCATATGGTTCTTGTTCTTTCTTTTGTTAATGTATTGTATCACATTGATTGATTTGCGGATGTTGAACCAACCCTGCTGCCCTGGAATAAATCCCACTTGGTCGTGGTGAATAATCCTTTTAATGTACTCTTGGATCCTATTGGCTAGTATTTTGGTGAGAATTTTCGCATCTGTGTTCATCAAGGATATTGGTCTGTAATTCTCTTTTTTGATGGGATCCTTGTCTGGTTTGGGGATCAAGGTGATGCTGGCCTCATAAAATGAGTGTGGAAGTTTTCCTTCCATTTCTATTTTTGGAACAGTTTCAGGAGAATAGGAATTAATTCTTCTTTAAATGTTTGGTAGAATTCCCCTGGGAAGCCATCTGGCCCTGGGCTTTTGTTTGTTTGGAGATTTTTGATGACTGTTTCAATCTCCTTACTGGTTATGGGCCAATTCAGGTTTTCTATTTCTTCCTGGTTCAGTTTTGGCAGTTTATATGTCTCTAGGAAAGCATCCATTTCTTCCAGATTGTCAAATTTGTTGGCATAGAGTTGCTCATAATATGTTCTTATGATTGTTTGTATTTCTTTGGTGTTGGTTGTGATCTCTCCTCTTTCATTCATGATTTTATTTATTGGGGTCCTTTCTCTTTTCTTTTGGATAAGTCTGGCCAGGGGTTTATCAATCTTATTAATTCTTTCAAAGAACCAGCTCCTAGTTTCATTGATTTGTTCTATTGTTTTTTTTGGTTTCTATTTCATTGATTTCTGCTTTGATCTTTATTATTTCTCTTCTCCTGCTGGGTTTAGGCTTTCTTTGTTGTTCTTTCTCGAGCTCCTTTAGGTGTAGGGTTAGGTTGTGTATTTGAGACCGCAGGAAAGAATAGCTAATGGAAAAAAGACAGTGTCTTCAGCAAATAGTGCTGGGAAAATGGGACAGCAACATGCAGAAGAATGAAATTGGATCACTCCCTTACACCATACACAAAAATAAACTCAAAATAGATGAAAGACCTAAACGTGAGACAGGAATCCAACAAAATCCTAGAGGATAACACAGGCAGAAATCTCTTTGACCTTAGCCATAGCAACTTCTTATTACTCATGTCTCCTGAGGCAAGAGAAACAAAAGCAAAAATGAACTATTGGGACCTCATGAAGAAAAAACCTTCTGCACAGTGAAGGAAACAATGAACAAAACTAGAAGGCAGCCAACAGAATGGGAGAAGATATTTCCAAATGACTTATCTGATAAAGGGTTAGTATTCAAAATATATAAAGAACTTATCAAACTCAATACCCCAAAACAAATAATCCAGTCAAAAATGAGCAAAAGACATGAATAGACACTCTTCCAAAGAAGATATCCAAATAGTTAACAGACACATAAAAAAGATGCCCAACATCACTCATCATCAGTGAAATGCAAATCAAGACCATGATGAGATTATCACCTCACACCTGTCAGAATGGCTAAAATGAACAATACAAGAAATAACAGGTGTTGGCAAGCCTGTGGTGAAACAGGGAACCCTCTTGCACTGTTGGTGGAAATGCAAACTCGTGCAGCCATTCTGGAGAACAGTTTGAAGGTTCCTCAAAAAGTAAAAAAAAAAAATAGAACTACCCTACAACCTAGCAATTGCACTAGAAGGTATTTACCCAAAGAATACAAAAATACAGGTTTGAAGGGGTATATGCACCTCAACTTTATAGCAGCTTTGTCAACAACAACCAAACTATGGAGAGAGCCCAGATGTCTATCAGCTGATGAGTCGATAAAGATGTGGCATGCCTCTACATATAATGGAATATTACTCAGCCATCAAAAATGACATCTTGTCATTTGCAGCACTGTGGGTGGAACTAGAGTATATTATGCTAAGGAAAATAAGTCTAGTCACAGAAAAACAAATACCATAGATTTCTCCCATATGTGGAATTTAAGAAACAAAATAGGTGAACATGTGGGAAGGGGGAAAAGGAAAAAAAGAGGGAATCAAACCATGAGAGACTCTTAATGATAGAGAACAACTGAGGGCTGATGGAGGGCTGTGGCTGGGGGATGGGCTAGATGGGTGGTACGTATAAAAGGGGACATTTGTGATGGGCACTGGGTGTTGTAGCTAAGTGATGAAATCACTGAATTCTACTCCAGATACCAATATTGCACTGTATGTTCACTAAAATTTAAGTTTAAAAAAATGAACAGACTGGAACAAAAACCTTAAAGTTAGCCCAGTGTGGATGGAGCATAAGTAAAGTATGTGGCAGCCATATGGTAGGCTACTATTTAATCTTTACAGGGAAGGGGTAAGGAAATATTTTAAAGCCATGAAAAAAAATGTTGGAGTAAAACAGGGTACAAAAGATTCCTGTTTTATTCCCATGTGTGTCCTTAAAGCAAGAGTGCTAGAAAGCCTGGAGAGATACCCAACTGTTATCTTGGGACAGTTGCCAGTGATGTTCCTTTTCCTTAATGCTTTGTGTTCAGTCTACATTACATTTTCTGTTAGCACATATTACTTTCATAATTTAAAAAACTAAATCCATGGGTTTGGTTTCTTTGGGATGAAAAATATTAGCAGGGATCTTGTCAAGATGTGTGAAGCATGATCCCCTGTGGGCACCCCCTTGGGCCCTTCCTTGCCTCCACGCAGTTTCACCCTGCCCCTGCACCCTTGCAGTGGCCCTGGGAGGCATGGGCCCTGAGCTCAGCTGGTTGGGGCCGGCATGCCATCAGCTCCCCTTGTGCCTCCCCCTTTTGGAGTGGTGCTGGGGGGACCCCAAGTGCTCTGCTTAGTCCTCACCCCACCTGCGTGCCTCTGCAACTCTATTTTCCAGAGGGTGAAACAGAGACATCTGGAGCTTCCAGGACCCCAGTGGTGGGGTGACACGCTGGATTCGCAGTACCCAGGGACTAGCCCTGCCTCTCACCCCAGGTCACACTGCAGTTCTGTCGGGGCCCCGATCTCTCTAGGACAGGGTGCACACCAAGAACATCTGTCCTATTGTGTCCTGTCTCCTAGAGTGGAAAGCCAGTGCCTTTACCTCTGCCATAAGGTGATGAGGCCAAGCTTTCTGAGGAAGGATGACTCGAGCAAGAGCAGAAGGCAGGAAAATAGAGATGATTTCCAAGGTCAGATTGGCCAGCATGTCCTTGGCAGTTTCTGGGGCTAACACAGTGGGCAGTGGTCTGGGCTAGAAGGGGATAAAGCAAGCCTGAGCTGTAAGGAAGTCCTTCCCCCGGACTTGCCGGGACAGAGAAACCCCTTCAGGGCACTAGACCAATAGACTATCCGTGCTAGGCCTCCACGTCTCTGTGAGGGATAGGGGTCACCTAGAAGGGTCCCTGGCTTTGCCTCTTCCAGGGGAGCACAAAGAGGGTGGAGAGACCACAGTACTTAGGCAATTGCTTGCACAGAGGGCTTTTCTGCACAGGGCCTGTCCTGGATGGTGGAGCAAAGGACAGCATGGGGGGCAGCCAGCCTAGCCCCTGGAGACCAGAGCCCTCACCACCCATCGGACTCTGTTGATCCTACCCCTTCCCCCAGCCTCTGTACCTGTATTCTAGGGCTTAGTCATAGACGTCAGGTGCAAGAGGTCCTGGACAACTTTCAGGCCAACCTTGTCATATTTCAGAGAAACTTGTCCAAGGGCATTCAAGTGGCCAGCAGATTTTTAGGGATGAGCACTCTGACAAGAAGACACAATATCCACAATTTCATCTCAGATCTCTTTGTGCACCCACACTGTCACACTGGGAAGTTCTAGACAATGACAAGCACGAAGTGATGGAACGATTGTCTTGTCCTCCCTTCAGGTGCTGATAACAACCTGCTCCTTCCAGAGACATCATCGGGTTTCCTTGGAGGACTTGGTGAGAACCAAGGGAGTGACGGACTTGTGTCGGGCACACATTCGGGGCAGGAGACCTCTGGGCCGGTCCTCACATCATCTACCAGACCAGGAACACACGGGGTTCCCACTAAACCTGTCTCCTGGGTATTCCTTAGCAGCACCCTGATGCTATTTCAGGACTGGCCCTCCAGCACCTTTGGACACTGGAATGAAACACTGGGCTACAACGGAGGGCCACCACCCTCATGCGCAGCCTGCAGACTGGCTTATCCCCCCCAAGCCTGGCTCGTCACCGTGTTGTCACAGGGATCTGTGCACCGGATATCTAGAGAATTGTGTTGGTTCACTAACAGTTGCAAACTATGTCACAGGAGGTTGAATTTCACCTTCAACCTTTTTATAATTAACCCAATTTTTACCCTTACTGGATTATGTTGTAAATAACCAGCAAGGACGTAAGAGCTGAACATTTTCTTAGGCAGTCTCGCCCCACACTGTCCGATAAAGCAGTTACTGCACACGGGAGATGGTGCTAGTGAGCATCAAATTCATACAGGATTTGGAGGACAGCGTGGAAAAAAAAGAATCTTAGCATTTCTTTTTTTTTTTTTTTTAAGATTTTATTTATTTGTTAGAGAGAGAGCAGGAGCGAGCACAGGAAGACAGAGGCAGGCAGAGGCAGAGGGAGGAGCAGGCTCCCTTCAGAGCAAGGAGCCCGATGTGGGACTCGATCCCAGGACGCCGGGATCATGACCTGAGCCGAAAGCAGCTGCTTAACCAACTGAGCCACCCAGGCGTCCCCCAGCATTTCTTTTTAATAAAATTTTCTATTACACGTTGAAATGATTAAAAAAATTCACTTTTTTTCTTCTTTAGGGAAAAGCTATTGAAAACTTAATATATAACATATTTGGCTCACAGTATGTTTTTGATGAATGGTGCTGGTCTAGAATATCTATCTGAAAGCATTCCTCCTCGCAAACTTTAAAGCAAAGTGCAAAATTCCTTTCTTCCACAAAACATAAAGAATTGTTTGTAAGGGCTTGTCTCTGGGCACTTTCCAAACATGCCCAGTATCATTCTCCTGCTCCTGCACAATGAGTACCAGGTCTGTGGCAAATGATTCCAGGACCTCGGCACTGTTTGCAATTTCGAGTCCAGAGAGACAAAAGCAGCTCCCGCCAGCATTCCTGTTACTGTTGAAAAGAGATGGAGTGATGCTCCGCCTCCCTCTTCATACTCTTGGGACCAGCACAAGCACTCCTTCCCTTTACCTTCTTCAAGGGTGGCAGCAGGGAGAGAAGCGTGTTGATAATCATCCTTGTACCCCCATAGCATTTTAGGAGGGCTCTGTGCTCAGGAATGAAGCAGGATCCCTCTTGGATAGTGCGAGATAGCCAATCCAAAACAGGAACATCACAATAAGAAGTTCTGGGGGTGGGAGGTGGGAGACAGCAAAAGAAATACCCAAAGTAATATAAACATACAAGAATATTGCTTGTGATTCGTGGCTTATTCTGGGGGTGCTCACCAATCCCGTCTTAAACGGTGAGGGAAAAAAAGCCCTGCTGGGCAGCACACACCATGTGTTTTCTACCTTTATGTAACCAGGGTCCGAAAAATGGGAAATACAGGGGGATGTGTTCAAAGATTTTCTCCCATACGCCCTGGGTCTCACCTGCTGACAGATGGACAAAGGGTTAGGTGGGCAATCATTTTCTCTCCCACTGTGCTTCAATTTCTCTTGCTAAAGGAACTGTGGAATGAGGGAAAACAGGATTTTCAGTATTTGATGACTATCCATAGTGTGCCTGGTACAAGCCTGGTATAAGCAACAGGTAGTGTTAATTCTCTTCTTAGAGTTGAGGAAACAGACTTGAGATCATTTGAGTGATGGAAGCTTAAGTCGTTTGTCGGAAGACACAAGCTAACAGTAGACAAGGCTGTCCGTCTTCGAAGCCTAAAGTCCAGCCATGATACACAGTGGGTAGTTACGCCCACGTGGTTTGCCCTCATCTCTACTTTGTGCTGTCATCGTTGGCATTCAAAGAGTATTAGCAGTTGAGAACTTGAAACTGTTAAGGATCACTTCAGCTGAGAGATGCTTGGCCAGTTGCATAGAAAGGCCGGTGCAGTGCAAGTCAGGAGAAAGCTTAGCTAACCTTCTTTCCTCCGGGGCCAGAGGAAACCTCCCTGCCTGTGGTCATGAGTTATCACAGGTTCTTGGGTTTCTGCTTTGCATGGATCTCTCTATAACCTTGCAACCAGGGCTGTGGGAAAGGGATGGCAGCCAGGCTTATGAATGTTTTCATTGACTGATATATTAGAAAATACTTACCTCACTTTTAAAAATTAAATAATGATTCCACTAGCCCACCTCCCGACGCCTTAGGATGCAGAGTGTCCCCGCTGTGAGAAATAGACTGTGGATTAGCTGCTCCCTTTACCTGGGGGCCTGGGGCACAGAACACCGCCCCCTGGCAGAGCTGTTCTCCAGAACGCACACAGGTCAATACCTTGGCAAGGGCCCCTTGCCCATGTCTGCTCTCTGCACCTGAGGGCCTCACTGTGGACTTTTTGGGAAGCTCTCCCCTCCCCAGCCACCATCTCTGAACATTTCAGCTTCAGTCTTCTCTCTCAATCAATCCTAGCTGGCACCTTCTAGTTAAGAATGACTCTGAATTTCTGTCCTTGTACGTTTTTTGCCTTGAGAGCCATAACAGATTTCTTGAAGTACAATGACGTTTGGAAGGAACAGAGAAAAGTGAGCACTCAGTCACTGTCTGCCATCTCAAGTTAGGACCTCTGATTTGTAAATAAGGCTTCTTCCAGTTTGCTGGGGGAGTTGATAACCCCGTGGGGTATCCTGAAAATTAGCCCTGACTTCACCAGAGGAAGTTGTTTGATCTCTTCTGGCTTCTGTCCTGTCCTGTTTTAAGATCCAATGTTTCTTTATAAACATTATCTCATTTAGGGATTCATCTAAAATGCAGACTGTAGCAGCTTTACCTTCCAACAGATCTGTGAGAGAAAAAGTTTCTGACCCAGCAGAGTATTTACTTTTTCTCTTCTTTCCTTCCTTCTCTCTTTCCTCCTTCCTTTTCTTTCCTCTTTTTTCTTTTCTTTTTCCGCGTCCCTTCCCCTCTCCTCCCTGCCTGCCTTCCTTCCTTTCTGTTAAGCAGGCTCTATGCCCAGGGTGGAGCCCAACACAGGGCTTGGACTCACAACCTTATGAACAAGACCTGAGCCGGGACCAAGAGTCAGATGGATGCTCAACCGACAGAGCCACCCAGGCACACAAAAGCTGCATTTTTTAAAATCAAGGCTCACCTACCTATGGAAAGCAGATCCAGGCCCCCTGGATAACTAATTTCAGTATTACCTGTGCGTTTATCTAATTTATGCTTTCTACTTTTTTCCTTAGCCAGATTTTTTAAATGTATTGGTGAACCAAACGTTCCTTGCATTCTTTGATGGCCTCTAATTGCCAGTGCTCCTGAGGTTGAGGGCAACATGCAGCCTCCTCCACCCCACCCCCACCTAGGGGTGGGGATGACCCATGTATGACCCATGTATGACCCATGACCCACTCACTGTATGCCCTCCCTCCCTGACCCATGACCCACTGTATGCCTTCCCTCATTAGAAACTTCATTCCCACCCTCTTTCCCCCTTCCCAGCAAAACAGTCGAAGCATGTGCCCAAATTTATTTTTTATTTTGCATACATAGGAAATGGAACCCTATCAAAAGAGAACAAAAAAGAGAAATGAGCCAAATGTTGCAGAGGAAAAACATGCACAGATCTGCTCCCAGTTTACTCCTAATCACTGACTCTATAAGACTTCAACACAGCAGGAGCTGGACCTACTCTGGGAGGGGGACACACTCCACTGTCAGCACAGACGGAATGAGAAGGGCCAGGAGATGCCACCACAAGTGGAATTTCTATGCACAGTATCAGCATTCACTGTAGCAGGGTTCTCACCCAGGTTCGAGGGAAAACAAAATTTATCTTCACAAACATGGAATACGAAATTGTTGAGCACTAACTAAATTGTTCAGTCTCAGATCATTTATTATCAAAAAGATAAATAAAATTTAGTCATGGATATTTGGGTGCTTATTCAACTGCACCCTGATCCAATTTGAGGGGCGGCCCTTACTGTGCTTCTTCATTTAAAAAAAAGGAAGGGAGAAATTTAAGTAAAAAATGCAAGACAAATGACCCAGGAAGAAGAGGAACCTTCTGGACCCATGTAGTTGTCCTTGGTTGTAAACAGCAAACGTTGTGCTTTGTTGTCTCCTTTGGATCAAGGACTAGATGAGGGGAGGTACTGCAGTCAGGGACAGGAGTTCGGAGGTCACACGAGGCTGGCCTAAGACACCAGCAGCAGCATCTGTGTTTAAAACCTGTGTTTCCAAGGGCCTGTGTTCGGCTCCCAGCATTTCCTGTGGAATTCCCTGGGAGGCTTGCAGGTTCTCCATCTTCACAGGGAGGTAATTCTGAGCAGTTGCTGCAGTCCTATCCTGATCTCTCACCCGGGAGAAAAGGGACCCCCAGACTCCTGGTCTGGGGGAATGAAAACACTCAGCATCCACTCCAGTGACATGTTCTGAAGCTCAAGTCCAATGAGTAACAATTTCCCAAGAGGCTGGTCCAATTAGTTATTACAAAAATAACCCTCCGCCCGCCCTATCCCACTACTACACATACAGGGACCCTCCCATCTGGGCTTCGCTGCTTTGCCTTCCTACACAGGACCAGTGGGATCTCTGCGGGTTTACCTACACTGCCAGCACTGCTTACTGCAGAGACCAGCCCGTGACCCCTTGTTAGCCAGGGTTTGCATTTCCAACCACATCTTCTATTCTCATTTTAATTAAGTTGTCAGTGAAATCTATTCAGTACTTTTTAAAGAGATCTTCCTGCAGTCCTGGGATTTTGCATTCCTTTTTTTTTCAGCAAAGCTTTTCCTCTTTCGAGATCACCCCCACCCACCCACACACACATATCTGCTGACATCAAACTGCTGGCCTGGCCTGCTGCCCCAGGCTCAAAACCACTGGCGGGAGCCTGCTGGGTCACCACTCTCCAAGGGGATGGTGTGACTTCCCAGCCCAAGGTGCCTCTAGGCTTGGAAATTGTCCATCACAACCACTGCCAGGGCCGCTGAAGGGTGTGGAGACCTCTGGTGAGACAGCTGCTGACGTTCTGAGAAGATGTTCTGAGTCTGACCTTAAAGGACAGGACTCTACACGAGCTTCCACAGACTCCCTAGAAAGCCGGGGGTGGGGAGGGATGGCAGGGAGGTGAACCATTTTATTTTTTCCCCAGTCAGACCAAAAGTTCGTAAAATGCAATGTCCTAGTTTGACGCAGGAATCCATTTTGCATAAATTGAAATAACTTTCCTTCGTGATTTTCGGGTAACTGAAGACATCCAACTTGACCTCATCTGGATCCACATCTCCTTAGGTACACAGTCCCATCCTGGCCCTGGCTACGCAGAAAGGAAGCCACTGTCATCTCTAGGAAGTGAGTGGAGACAGGAAGTGCTAGGAGGCTTCTTCCACAGCAGAGCCTCACAGCTTCCTGAAGAGGAAGACTGCCAGGATGAGGGGCTCCAAGAGTGGAGCCTGGGGGTCTCATTTCCATGAGCTGCTTGCTGTGTGCCTTGGCCAGGAGCAGTCCCCTCCTTGTACTCACCTGTGCTCACCTGCACACACGGGCCCTGCCTTGCCTCCTTCTCCTTAGTCTCTCTCCCGAGGATCTAGGGTGTCAACCCTTGGGGACTGTCCACACTCTGCCAGAGCTCAGATTACATCAGAAACAGAAGCAACAGAGGACACACAGGATAAAATCAAATATTGGTCCTCCACAGAAAACTTGAAAGGGAGCTGTGCTTGCTTTGAAGATATCAAAGAGGAATTTGCCCTTAGTGGCTCAGAAGACAATTCCTGGAAGCGAACATTGATGGGGACTGAGAGGTGCAGTTGAGCGCCCCTCCCCGTTCCCCCATGAGGTTGCACAAGCAGGCGCCAGGCAGCGCCCCGCTACTTGGCCTTCACCACCTGTTCATACGGGGGCGGGGGCGTGTTGCAGTAAGAAGGGGGCGGAGGGTAGGCCATGCTTCCCTGGGGTGAGTTGGGCTGCACCTGGTAAGCCATCGGCACAGTATTTCCGGCAGGATTCATCCCCGGTCCTCCGGGGTCAGTGTAATACGGCAGCCCCGGCTGCTGGGCTCCTGAAAAGACAGATAAGCAGATGTGAACATGGCAGAGAAAATGCAGAGCCCACCACACCCAGAGCAGCGTCCGGCCGGGGGTCTGCAGAGACCAGCACCCCGGTCCTCCACTCACCCGGCACGCGTGGAAGGCCAAACACACGAACACAATGGGGCACCTGGGACATGGTAACAAGCCAGAGCCACACGTGAGTCCCTAGCCTCGTGGAGCCTGTGCTCTACTGGGGTGTAGATGGCTGAGAGGGCACACACAAACTCACCAGGGCGGCCAAGTGACAGGACAGACATTGACAGGATCAGGCATAGTAGGCGGCTGGTCACTAACCCAAAGCCTGAATGGTAAACCCAGGAGACGCTGCAAAGAGCTGGGGAAGTGTGTGCTGAAAAAATCACCAATGGAGAGGGCCGTGTCCACTCTCAAGTGAGGAAAACCAGGGCCATGGTAAGGTAAGCCGACTCGCAGCTCCCTCCTGGAAGAGCTGGAAGAGGACCCTGGTTTCCCGACTCTTCCAGAATGATCACTGGCAGCTCCACAAGCTCTCTGAGAACAGTTTGCTGAAGCACATTTCTGAAGTATGGTCTCCATTCCCATCTGCTAGGTTAACATTTTGTCAGGGCCAGGGATACCTGTCATCCAGGTGAGCCCAAGTTCACAGACAGGGAGACAATGGGAGCAAACGCCAGAAGGGCGGGTTTAGGCATCTCCGGAATCTCTTTTCCTCTGGCACTGCCGGAGGAGATGGTCTTCTGCTTTTCTCCAACAGTGAGGCTATCAGATGCAGGCTGACTCCCCTGCTTCAGGCCGGGGTGGAAGTGGGGCATCCAGAAAACAAAGAATGGGGCAAGACTAGTGTAACTCTCATTTTTATGGGTAGGAATATGTGAGCTGCTACTTTAGAGCCTACTTTTTAGATCTGCTAACTCTGATCATGTTGATAACTCTATAGAGTAAGGGATATATAAATAAAGAATTAAGAAAAAAACAAAACAAAACTGTGAGCTTTGGGTGTGTCCCAGGCTAAGCTAATTTTGTGGGTAGACTCAGGTCTATTTTTTGAGGTAGGCCTCATTTAACTCAGAAAGATACTTGGAGTGTCAGAGAAGTCATTCCTGTGTGTATATCAGTTAGGGCCTTTTTTGTTGTTTTTAATTCCCAAATGTCTCTTGCTGCAGTTTAACTGAATAAACGTCAGATTACTAGGAAGACACCCACCAACCTGTGTAAGGTATCACAAACCTGGCATATGGCAGATCTTGGAAATCTACAAATGTGCAAAAGGAGAAAATGTAAGACAGAAACCGAAGGCCAGAAATGCATTCCAGGGTGTCAGCATGAGAACAATCGGCCACAAATAGCACCTTTACAAACCGCCGCCTCATCTCACACTGTATGGCCCAGCAGACAGCACCTGCTCCCGTCTATGCATCCTTCCACGGCCTTAGATGCATTTGCTTACAAGCCCATGACCGGCCATGAACATGAGTTTCCCAAGGGCAGAGATTATGATTTATTTATCTCTGGGTCCCTGTATATTCTGTATAAACAAAAAATTAATTAAAGATTTTTTTTTTAACGGGCAATTGTAATAGTTTGGAAAAGGCATCATCAAAATCCTTGACTATGAGAGAAGGAGAGATGACGGTATTTAAGGGGGAATAACCGAAAGGCCCTGGGGACCAATTCAGTGTGAAATGCTTGAGGACAGAGAAGAGGTGTGACTAGAAAAGACCCTGGTTTAGGGTCTGGATAAAAGGGCCCAACAAAAAAGAGAGGGGATACAAGGAAAGAGAGGGTGCAGGGGAAAGAGGGGCTGCAGGGTAAGGTCAGGGCCAGTGAAAGCTCCACGCTGGGCCTGCTGGAGCTGAGGCAGCTTCAGGACTCTCCTGCAGAAGTGGGGACAAAAACACGGGTGGGTTAAAACCACGCAGGAGGTGTGCAGGGAGGCAGAAAGGATGGCTGAGGAAAGAACTGCAGGGAAGACCAACATCCAAGACTGGAAAAGAACACCAAGCACGTGAGGTGGTGGAGAAGAATGCAAAGGAGCCTGGGGAGAAATAATGAAACATAGTGAAATAGGGGTTGTGTTATGCCAGCAAAGGGAAAGGAGATTGGTCCTCTACAATGTCAAATAGAGGGCAAAATAAGAACAGCAA
>ML093399.1:17442-30382 GCA_003697995.1 Taxidea taxus jeffersonii | reverse complement strand
GATTGGTCCTCTACAATGTCAAATAGAGGGCAAAATAAGAACAGCAAATTCCCAACGGATATGGCATTCGGATTTCTCATCAGTAGGTGCAGTACAGTGGGAGGTATCAACGGCAGTGGCAACACTCTCCAGGGCAAGGAAGGAGAAACACAGATGAGGGGATAGGTAGCAGCTGAAAGGGATGCAGGAGGAAGAAAGATATGTTTTTAAGGATGGGAAAAGCTCCCGATTGTGTATAGGGAATAGGAGCACATATATAGGAAAGACAAAGGATTTCTAGGGAAGAAGATAAGCTCAATGAGGGCAGGGACCCCACAGGTCTGCTTCAACATCTGCACCCCACTGCCCGGCCAGGAGCCCGGTGTACAAGAGGACATCAATTCCTTCTGCTGAATGCACGGGGGAGCAAGGGAACCCACAGTTGTGTGGGAAGGAGGACCAAGGTGCTTGCAACCTCTTTATGGAGTGAATCGGGGTGGGAGGTTATCTGAGCAGATTCCAAAACTCTCCAAGAAGAGATGGCCATAGATGGTAGCAAAATAGTGGCAATGAGTGACAGAGCCCACTGGTATGGGATTCAGTGTGACAAGGCTTATGAACAAGAGTAGAAGCCACACACCAAAGGGGCACTGGCACCATCTCCTTACCCTGTGGGGATAGAGCATGGGGGAAGAGAGCCAGCCCTTCAGAAGGACTGAAGGTTCATGGCAGAGCGTCCAGTTAGAGAAAGAAAACATACAGAGGATTCTATGAAGAAGCTGGAGTTACAGGAAGACTGTTTCTACAGTAGACAAATTGGAAAGGATCTGGAGGAGTGATTAAAACAATGGCGGCCATGCAATCACCTCTTCTGCTTCCTTGTATCAAGTAAGTGTCTATAATGGCAGTCTGCATGTCATTTGTATTCCACGGGTATACACACATATATATGGGTATGGTGTGGGGACAGTAAGGGGATGGGAATGCGATCAGAACTGTATACACATATTTTTTAAGATTTACTTGTTTGAGAGAGAGCAAGCACGAGCGGGAGGGGCAGAGGGAGAGGAAGAGAGACTCTCAAGCAGACTCCCCATTGAACATGGAACCCAACATGGGGCTCGATCTCACGACCCTGAGATCACAACCTGAGTCAAAACCAAGAGCTGGACACCTAACTGACTGTGCCACCCAGCGCCCCTAGAATTATACGCATATCCTTGAAGACGCTGAGGCTCAGGAAGATGAAGCAACTTGCCAAGGGCACACGGCTGATATTTGGAAGCATCAGGATTTGAACACAGGAGTGTAGTAGAAAGCCCAGGCTCTTTCCACTAGGACAGGTGTTTCTCACAATTGGGTGATGAGCTGGGAGAAGAAGTTCAGGCTAGGAAGGGATGGGAAAACCAGAGAAGACTGGTGACATAATGGGCCCACCTTCTAAGCTCCAACCAAAAATGAAGGGTTTGCCCAAGAACTGTCGTTAACACAGACTTCCCACCTCGGCTGCACTCTTATCCAAGGGGCACACCATCTTGTCTCTAGAAGTCATTTCATTCTTTAAGGCCATCATCTCTTTTCTCTTTGAGAGTCTAAGCATGATCTGAGAAGGAACTCTGGATTCAGCAAAGGTGAGTAGGAACTTCTTAAATCAGTTGACAACAGCTCCTCCCACCTAAGCTGAAGGATGGTCTGGCAGCCAAGCTTTCTTAACAATGACCCTGCTACCACTCAACTAACCTGACTGGCCTGTAACTTGGCAATGGATGAGCTGGGCCAGTCTTTTGAGATGCACAAGGATCTAGCTGGTAGCAGAGAATGGAATGGAAATGCAGGGAGAGGCGGGGAGAGCCTGAAGAAGACTGTGTGGCCTGAAAGAGATGGAAAGGTTACCAGCCCCAGGGTGTCCCCATTCCCAAGAGCTTTCATGTGTCTTTATAATTAGCCCCCACTTGGAGTTAGCTCTATGAATTTCGTTGCTCTTTTCACTCTACCTACTGCCTGTGTTTTCAGTTTAATCAGATCCCATATCCTGCCTTCCCACATCCATGTCCTCTAGCCAGGCTGCTCCTCAAGGTGTGGGCAGGTCTCCTAAACACACTTCAGCAGACACACAGCTCATCCTTTCCACCCATGACTCACAGTTCCTGTATTTATTCTCACTCATAGTTGGGGTTCCCCTTTTCACCAGTTCATTCATGGGACTGTAAGCCAATTCCCTTATGAGGGATAACAGACTCCATAACCAGGTTCTTAGCGGCTTCAGTCTCGGTTCTTACTGCCCTGCCTTATGCTCTGCCTCCCAGCAAGAACCTAGTTGCTTGTATCCAGCTCACCTCTCCCCTAGCCCTCACCAGAGAGCATTTCCGGGGTGTTCCACAGGAAGACCACTCCTCCAAATCCATACCACCTCCTCCTGGCTCCTTGTCTGGCTAATTCCCATTTATCTCTCAAGTTTCAGATCAGAATCACCAACTCCAGGAAGCTACATTGCACGGCCCACCACTACCTTCCTGGCTGAATTAGGTACCCTGTCATCCTGGCATCCAGAACAGTATAATTTTCTCAGCTTTCTGCACATGAAGATAGGATCATTCATCTTGGAACCCTCTGAGTCCAGAACAGCACGTAGCATGTGATATTCCATAAGTATAGGAGATGAATGACAAGAGGGATGAATGGTGATGTTGCTTTGGATTTTGCCTCTGCTATACTGAGCTGGGCACACGTGGTAGTTTCCTGAGGCACATCTGTTTCTGATACAAGAAGAATAACAGGCTGCCCCGGCCCAGCAAGCCTGCACCAACGCAGCCCATCACTCCTGAGGGCAGAGGCTTTCAAAGATGACCTCAACTCCCTATCACAGATGACAGCAGGGTGGGCTGTGGTCTTTGTAGCAGAGATGAGCCTCGGGCTGTGACTAACATCCGTGTATCATGGCCACTCACACCAGATAATAATGAGACACGCTGGCCAGCATGTCCAATTCAATTGGCATTTTCATGTTAACAGTCACTCATGGATATTGCCCGGAATCAGGAGGATAGGACTGGAATACTGAGGATGGAGAGGCACTTGGAATATTAAAGAAACAGAACAGATAGGAGGTGGATAAATTATGTATTTGCCAGCAACACGAGCCCTTAGGTGAAAACATTTGGCAAACACAGGGATGGAACATGCTGGAAGGATTGGTGTGGGTGGAAGGGCAGCGGAAACAGAGGAAACCCTCGCAGAGCAGCTGGCCAGGTGGAGGCACCAACTCACAGAGACATTTGCTAGATCTCTGCTCATTTGGCTAAAAGAGTAAGTCTTGACCAGACCCTGGCCTGGTTGACCAGATGGCCTCCCACCGAGAAGAGAAACTGAGGAGACAGAGTCAGTTCTCACTCGTGTAGGGAAGTGGCAGACGGAACACTTCATCACCCATGGGAAAACCAGAGGCAAGAACAGGTCTGTATCCACAGGGTTGAGAGACGTCCTTTCAAAACTGTTCTCCAGAATGTATTTATGATTCTGCAGCACAAAACACCAGAATCCAAAGCACATTAAAATCGAGATTTCAACTCCATAATCACAAATAGGCACGATGATAACAATTTCAAAGGTTACAAACCAAGCCAGTGTGAATGATCCTAAAGAAGAAAACTGAAGAGTGAACTTCTCACCAGAATGGAACCGGGTGAAATAAAGCCCAATGGAGCCAAGAGCTGACACAAAATGGAATGAAAAAGAACCTGTTAAAAATGTATGCATGAGGGACGCCTGGGTGGCTCAGTTGGTTAAGCGGCTGCCTTCCGCTCAGGTCATGATCCCAACGTCCTGGGATCGAGTCCCACATCGGGCTCCTTGCTCGGCAGGGAGCCTGCTTCTCCCTCTGCCTCTGCCTGCCTCTGTCTGCCTGTGCTCGCTTTCTCTCTAACTAATAAATAAATAAATAAAATCTTAAAAAAAATTTAAAAAAAAATGTATGCATGAAGGATAAAGAAGATTCAGAAAGAAAACAAATGGCCAAGAGAAAAACATTCAAACTTAACTCTCTTGTCAAAGAGAATGGTTTGAAACAGAAACGGAGATTAAAATGAAGGAAAATAAAAAGATAAGTAAGCACAGGCTGGGTTTGGGGAGAGCAGTCAGATGGCCTGACTTTGATAAAGCGAGGAAGAAAGCCGGAGGTCAAGCCTTGCATCAATCCTATGAGATGCACACCATTTATTCTTGTGTCGTAGATGCAAAAGCTGAAGACCAGGAATTTTCCACAATTTGCCCAGGAGGCTCTTCTTCCAGGGGACATTACTGGATCTCTAAGAAACAAGGATAGCTAGGAACCAGCTGGGCTAGGCAGCATGCACTGATGGAAGGAAGGAGCTTGAGAGCCCCCACGCGGCCAAGCCATGGAGTGAAACGAGGAGCCTCCCTCTTTGTGACTTTTATCATGAGAGATAACTCTTAAAAACTGGGGTGTGTATTAGTTGCTGCCCAAAATACCAGAACTAATTCTTGCAGAGAACATTTTTGTGATCAGTAGACAAGCCTCCCCGCCTTCATTACTTGCCTCTTTCTTTCTTCTTCTATTGTATCTATTCATTTTACTAAATTGCTCATTGTCTCAGCTACTAAAAATATGTTCCAGTTCATTCTCCAGGATTTTTTTAGATATATAATGATATATGGTTTACAATTAGAAATCGTTTTATTTCTCCTTCCTAATGGTTAAATATTATCTTTCATGTTAATACTTTAGCCAGAAGTTCTAGAACAATGTTAAATGTTGATGATACTGAATATTCTCATTTTTTAATGGGGATACTTTGACTGCTGCACTAGAGATGATGTTGGTAGCAGGTCCAGAGTACAAATTTATTTCATCCTTACTGAACATTTCCATTCAAAAGGCACAGCTGGTAATACTGGGGTATATCGTCAAGGACTTGATCCTTGCTTTCCAGGACCCTCAAGGAACATACATGCTAAACCTTTATTATATTAAGAAAAAGCCTTACATTACTGGTTACATTACTAGTTTACAGTACATTAATGGTTTTGAAGGAGTTTTAGGAAGGGATTTATACTGAATTTTATCAAGTTTTATCAACAGCCTTTTCAGCATCTACTGAGATCATTTTTTGGTTTGCATTTTTTATTGTGGTAAAATATACATAACCTAAAATTTACCACCTTGACCATTTTTAAGTTAATAATACAGTGATATTAAATATACTCCCATTTTTGTGCAATTATCACCATGATAGGTCCCCATAATTCTTTTCACCTTATAAAAAGTGAAACTCCATCCATTAAAATCCCCATTATCCCCTTTCCCTTTCCCTGGCCAACCACCAGTATACTTTGCCTCTTTATGATTCTGACTACTCTAAGTAACTCATGTAAGTGTAATCATACAATATTTGTCTTTTTGTGACTGACTTATTTCACCTAGGATAGTATCTTCAAAGGTCACCCATGTTGTAGCACATCATAATTCTTTCCTTTCTGAATTAATATCCCATTGTGTACATGTGTGTACATGTCACACTTTGCTTATCCATTCATCTGTCAGTGGACACTAGTGTTACTTCTATGTTTCAGTAATTGTGAATAACGCTGGTGTGAACTTGGGTGTACAAGTATACCTCTGAAATTGCTTTTAGTTCTTCTGGGTATATTGCCGGATCATGTGTGATGGTAATTATGTTTTTAGTTTTTAGGAATTGACATACTGTTTCCATAGTGGCTGCACTATTTCACATTCCCACCAACAGTGCAGAAGGGTTCCAATTTCTCCACATTCTTGCCAACACTTGTTTTCTGCTTTTTGACAGTACCTATCTTAGTGGGTATGAGGTGGTTATCTTGTAGTCTTGATTTGCATTTCCCTAATGGTTAGTGATGTTGAGCAAGTATTCATGTGCTTGTTGGCCATTCATGTATCTTCTTTGGAGAAATGTCTATTCAAATCCATTGCCTATTTTTGAATGGTTTTGGTTTTTTTTTTTTAGTTTTAGGAGTTCTCCATATATTCTAAATACTGCTTATCAAATATGATTTGCAAATATTTTCTCCTACTGTAGGTATAGACTTTTTACTCTATTGATAGTGCCTTTTGACACATAAAATATTTAAATCTTCATGAAGTCAAACTTGCCTATTTTTTTCCTTTATTATTCAGGCCTTTGGTGTCAGAGCCAAGAAATTACTGCCAAATCCACTGCTGTGATACTTTTGTCCTTGTTTTCTTCTTCTTCTTTTATTTTAAGAAGATTTTATTTATTCATTTGAGAGAGAGACAGAGAAAGCACACAAGGAGGGGGAGAAGCAGAGGGAGAGGGAGAAGCAGGCTCACCGCTGAGCCAGCTGGGAGCCCGATGTGGGGCTCCATCCCAGGACCCAGAGATCACGAGCTTAGCTGAAGGCATATGCCCAACTGAGCCATCAGGTGCCCCATCCCTGATTTCTTCTAAGAGTTTTCTTGTTTTATATCTTACATTTATGTCTATTTATGTTTACTTTGTGTCTTACATTTGATCCATTTATTTTTTTAAGATTTTTCTTTTCTTCTTTTTTTTAAAGTAGGCTCCACATCTGGCATGGAGCCCAACATGGGGCTTGAAATCATGACCCTGAGATCAAGACCTGAGCTGAGATCAAGAGTTGGACGTGTGACTAAGCCACCCAGGGATCCCTTAACGATTTTATTTTCAAGTAATCTCTACATCCAAAGTGGTGCTTGAACTTACAACCCTGAGATCAAGAATCACACGATCTACCAACTGAGCCAGCCAGGCACCCCAAGTCCTTGATCCATTTTAAGTTAGTTTTCATATACAGTGTTAGGTAAGGGGCCAGTATCATTCTTTTGCATAGGGATTTCCAATTTCCCCAGCATAATTTGTTGACCAGTCTGTCCTTTGCCCACTGAAGGGCCTTGGTCCTCCATCTAAAAGTAATTTGATCAGGTATGCCTGGGTTTATTCTGGGGCTCTCTATCCTATTCCACTGGTTTATCTGTCTTTATGCCAATACTACAGTTTTGATTAAGGTAGCTATTTAGTAAGTTCTGAAATCAAGAAGTGTGAATCCTCCAATTTTTATCTACTTTTTCAAGACGGTTAGCTAATCAGTGTCCTTTGAGATTCCATATGAATTTTAGGATGGGTTTTTCTATTTCTGTAAAAAACATCCTTGGGATCTTGATACAGAATCTGTCTACTCTGTAGAATGCTTTGGGTAGTATTGACATTGACATTTTAACAATGTTAAGTCTTCCAATCCATGAATATGAGATCAATTTCCATTTATTTACATCTTTTAAAATTTCCTTCTTTTTTAAAAGATTTTGTTTATTTGACAGAGACAGAGATCACAAGTAGGCAGAGAGACAGGCAGAGAGCGGAGGAAGCAGGCTCCCCGCTAAGCAGGGAGCCCAAAGGGTGCTAAATCCCAAGACCCTGAGATCATGACCAGAGCCGAAGGCAATGTCTTAACCCATTGAGCCACCCAGGTGCCCCATTTACATCTTTTAAAATCTCTTGCAGCAATGTTTATAATTTCCATTGTACAAGTCTTTCACCTCCTTGATTAAATCACTATTTCACATTGTGCTGCTACAGTAAATGGAACTGTTTTTTAAATTTCTTTGTCAGACTGTTCACTGCTCATGCATAGAAATTTAACTGATTTTTGTGTTGACTTGTTTCCTGATACTTTGCTGAATTCATTTATTATATCTAAAAAAAATTTTTTTTGGTCAAATCTTTAGAATTTTCTACATATAAGACCTTATCATCTGTAGTTTCCTTCATTTCCTTCCCCGCCCCCCACCTCTCTCTCTTTCTTTCATCTTTGTCTGGTTTTGGCATCAGGGTAATGTTGGCCCTGTAGAATGTATTTGGAAGTTTTCCTACCTTTCCTGCTTTTTGGAATAGTTGAACAATAGGTATTAACTGTTCTTTAAATGTTTGGTAGAATTCACCTGTGAGTCCATCTGGTCCTGAACTTTTGTTTGTTGAAGTTTTTGATTACCAACTCAAATTCATTACTAGTAATTGGTTTGTTCAGATTTTCTATTTCTTTGTGATTTAGTTTTGAAAGATGATATGTTTCTAGGAATTTATTCATTTCTTCCAGATTGTCCAGTTTGTTGACGTATGATTTTTGTAGTACTCCCTTATAATCTTTTGTATTTCTGTAATATCAGGTTTTATTTCTCTTTTGTTCCTGACTTTATTTATTTGGGTCCTTTTCTTTTTTTCTTGATGAATCTAGCTAAGGGTTTACCAATTTTATATTTTCAAAACACCAGCTCTTGGTTTCATTGATCTTTTTCTATTGTTTTGATGAGGTAGTTACCTCCTATTTCTAGCTCGCTGAGTTTATGTGTGTGTGTGTGTGTGTTATCATAAAAGGGTGTTGAATTTCATCAAATGCTTTTTCTGCATCAACTGAGATGCCCATGCAGTTTTTTCCCTTCATTCTATTGATGTGGTTTATTACACTGACTAATTTTTATTTATTGAACAATCCTTGCAATCCAGGAATAAATACCATTTGGACATTGTGTGTAATCCTTTAAAAATACTCATGAATTCTGTTTGCTAATATTTTGTTGAGGGTTTTTTCATCAATGTTCACTGAGGGCAATGGACCCTTATAATTGTCTTGTAGTATCTTTGCCTGTGGTGTCATGGTTATTAATGTTGGCCTCATAGAATGAGCTAGGAAGAGTCACTTCCTCTCCAATTTTTGGGAAAGTATGAGAAATGAAGTCAGCAGGTTCAGGGCTTTAATTTGTTGCGAATTTTTTTCTTTTTTTAAAGATTTTATTTATTTGACAGAGAGCACACAAGGAGGAGCAATAGGCAGAGGGAGAGGGAGAAGAAGGCTCCTCACTTAACAAGAAGCCTGATGTGGGACTGAGCCACCCAGGTACTCCTACAATAACACTTTCTTTAAAAGGTTTATTTATTTAAGAAAGAGAAAGAAAGAGTACCCATGTGCAAGCAGGAGGAGGGGCACAGGGCAGAGGGGAAAGAGAATCCTCAAGCAGACTCCCCACTGAGCACAGAGCCCAACATGGGGCTCGACCTCAGGACCCTGAATCATGACCCAAGCCAAAGTTGGATGCTTAACCAACTGAGCCACCCAGTTTTTTTATATTTTTATATTGCCAAGGCATCTCGCTTTACTGAGATGTTTGTTTCTCCATATGGCTTCAAGTTACTGTCTAGTGTCCTTTCATCTCATCTTGCCAGATTCCCTTGAGCATTTCTGGCATGTCAAGTCTACTGGTTGCAAAGTCCTTCAGTATTTGTTTATCTGGGAATGTTTTAGTTTCTTCCTCAACTTTGAAGGCAAATTTTGCATAGATACAATATTCTTGGTTGACAGATTTTTTCATTTTAGCACTTCGAATATATCAGCCCACTATCTTCTGGCCTCCAATAGTTTCTGATGAGAAATCTGCTTATGTTTTTACTGAGGATCCCTGTTGTTTTCAAGATTCTCTCTTGGTCTCTGGCTTTTAAAGATTGACTAAAATGTGGTTCTTTGAGTTCCTCTTAGTCGGAGTTGTGCTTTTTGGATGTTTATATTCATTTCTTTCATCAAATTTTGTACGTTTTCAACCATTATTTCTTCAAATATTCTCTGTGCCCCTTTCCTCTCTCTTCCCCTTCTGACATTTCCCTGACGCAAATGTTGGTCTGCTTGATGCTGCCCCTTAGGCTCTGTTCACTTTCCTTCAGTCTTTTTTCTTGTGTTCCTCAGACTTGATCAGTTCTCTTATCTTGTCTTTAGTTTGCTGATTCTTTCTTCTGCTTCTTCAGATCTGCCTTTGAATCCAGATGGTGAATTTTTCATTTCACTTATTGTACTTTTTAGTTCCAGGATTTCTTGTTGGCAAATTTTTAGGTTATCTCTTTAATGATATTTCCATTTGTTAATATGCCATTTTCTTTACTTTCTCTACATATTCCTGTAGTTCTCAGAGTATTTGTCTAGCAGATGTGATATTACATCTTTTTCATGAACAGTCTGTTGATTTAATTTTTTCTTTGAATGGGCCATATTTTCTTATTTCTTTATATGACTTGTGATTTTTTTTGTTGTTGAACTCTGGACATTTTAATCTAATAATGTGGTAACTCTAGAAGTCACATCCTCCTCTTTCCCTAGAGTTTGCTGTTTTTTGCTACTATTTTTATTTTTTTTTAATTGTTGTAGGCTGTCTCTGTGCTGAGACTCAGCCTGAGATATAAACTTACAGTCTTTTCCTTGGGATGTGCAGTCATGTTCTAATTTTTTGTATATGCACTTGTTTGTTTGTTTTTTAAGATTTTTTTTTTTAATTTGTCAGAAGAGAGAGCGAGTGAGCACAGGCAGACAGAGAGACAGGCAGAGGCAGAGGGAGAAGCAGGCTCCCTGCCAAGCAAGGAGCCCAATGTGGGACTCGATCCCAGGATGCTGGGATCATGACCTGAGCCAAAGGCAGCCGCTTAACCAACTGAGCCACCCAGGCGTCCCTATGCACTTGTTTTTGAACATCCTACTCTTTAATGTCTGGCTCTAAAAGGAGAAAAAGTGGAAAATGAAGGGACAGGGAGAAGGGCACTGGCCATTTAAATTCCCCAGAGGTCACTTCTGCCTGCCTCTTTAACCAGTAGTAGCAAATATCTATTTTGCCCACCCTGCTCCTGCATGCTATGCACAAGCTCCTTGAGGAATATGTGCTCAGCTGCCTATCAAGCGGCCTGAGTTGAGGATGGGTAGCTGCTAGTGTGCTAAGAGCTGAAATTGACCAAATTAACTGCAATTTGCCCTCCAAGTATTCCCCGAAAGTTATAAGCTTTCAACAGACTTAAAAATTCCAAGATAACAGTTGACCCTTGAACCACACCATGGTGAGGAGCACTGGCCACTTGTACAGTTAAAATCCACATATAACTTTTGATTCTCTCCCAAGTTAACTAGTAATAGCCAACTGCCAAGTGGAAATCTTACTGATAACTAACACGTTTTGTTATGTTATATGTATTGTATATGGTATTCTTAGAATAAAGTAAGCTAGAGAAAATGTTATTAAGAATATTGTAAGGAAGAGAAAATACATTTACGGAGCTGTACTATATTAATTGAAAAAAAAAAACCCACATATAAATGGACCTGCACAGTTCAAACCTGTATTGTTCAAGGATCTTCTTGTGAGTTACATCAGGACAGCGTCTATCAGTGCAATTTTTGTCTAGGTGAGGAGAGAAATTCCTGGTGCTTCCTAATCCTACTTCTTCCCAGTATTCTCTGCCATCATTGCTTTTTGATCTAACTTAGAATGTTAATAGCTTGCCTAACATTGGACTATCCTTGCTCTCTTAAGGAAGATCAATGCTTGGTTACGGTGGTTTACTTTTTTGACAGACTATGTAATCCAGCGTTCTAGGACTTTTGTATTTATGCTCATTAAACACAATTCAGTATAAGTTAAGTCTGTTGCTTCCAAATTATACCAGCTTCATAAAACAAATTATGTAGATTTCTATATTTTTTCCCATAATTTTCTATACCTTGTAGTAATTCAAACACTGTTAAAATGCACTGGTTCTTAAAAATTTCAAAGATACCATATGAATTTAGAGCCATTCTAGAAGTTAATTCTTTGAAAAGCTCTTCAAACTCTTGCCTGGTCCACTTAAAGTTTCAATGTTCTGATGCATCTTTGATAATGTACACTTTTCTATCTTACTCAGCTTTCCATTTCATGAATACTTCCTTATAATGTTTAATCTTCTCTGCACCTTTATTTTTTCCCTATTTTACTGATTAGATACATCAAGGGTAGGACTTGCAATGACATTTACTTTTATTGCTTTGTACTAACTTTTAAATTTGCAGATCTATTCTTCTGCTTTGTGCAATTAATTTATATTTTTATTATTTGCTTCTACTGCTTTCTATGAGTTTATTAGTTTTGGAACCTCTTTTAAGGAGAGGTCAGTTCATTTGCTTTCATATTTTAAACTTTTAACAAAGAATAAAGCTATGAGAACACCTCTAGAAGTCAACTTACATACACTGCATATATATTTTTTTTTATTTTTTATTTTTTTTATTTTTTTAACTTTATTTAAGCTTTATTTAAACATATAATGTAACCCCACCACCCTCTCCCAACCCCTCTTCCCCCCACCCCCCTCAGTTTGTTTTATGACATTAAGAGTCTCTTTTGGTTTGTCTCCCTCCCGATCCCATCTTCTTTCATTTTTACTTTTCCTACCACCTTAACTCCCAACCCCGTTGCATCTCCACTTCCTCATATCAGGGAGATCATGTGGTAGTTGTCTTTCTCCAGTTAACTTATTTCGCTAAGCATAATACGCTCTAGTTCCATCCATGTCGTCGCAAATGGTAAGATTTCATTTCTTTTGATGGCTGCATAGTATTCCATCGTATATATATACCACCTCTTCTTTAGCCATTCATCTGTTGATGGACATCTAGGTTCTTTCCATAACTTGGCTATTGTGGACATTGCTGCTATAAACATTCGGGTACACGTGCCCCTTTGGATCACTACGTTTGTATCTTTAGGGTAAATACCCAGTAGTGCAATTGCTGGGTCATAAGGTAGCTCTATTTTCAATTTTTTGAGGAACCTCCATGCTGTTTCCCAGAGTGGTTGCACCAGCTTGCATTCCCACCAACAGTGTAGGAGGGTTCCCCTTTCTCCACATCCTCGCCAGCATCTGTCATTTCCTGACTTGTTCATTTTAGCCATTCTGACTGGTGTGAGGTGGTATCTCATTGTGGTTTTGATTTGTATTTCCCTGATGCCCAGTGATGTGGAGCACTTTTTCATGTGTCTGTTGGCCATCTGGATGTCTTCTTTGCAGAAATGTCTGTTCATGTCCTCTGCCCATTTCTTGATTGGATTATTTATTCTTTGGGTGTTGAGTTTGCTAAGCTCTTT
>ML093399.1:0-17042 GCA_003697995.1 Taxidea taxus jeffersonii | reverse complement strand
GATAGTTTGACTTCTTCTTTGCCGATTTGGATGCCTTTAATTTCTTTTTGTTGTCTGATTGCTGAGGCTAGGACTTCTAGTACTATGTTGAATAGCATACACTGCATATATTTTTATATTAACATTCATGTTGATTCCCACATTCACTTGTGTCTTCAACAAATACTGAATCCCTGCTACTTGCCACACCGTTCCTGACACTTAAAACACAGCAATGGCAAAAACAAAACCTCAGTCTTTATGATACTTCCAGCTAAGAAAGACAATAAGCAAGGTAAAGAACAAATATAGCACATTAATCAATATTAAGTGTTAAAAATGAAAATAAAGCAGGGGTGTTAGAAAAAAGCAAACAAGGGAGGAGGAAAGGGAATGCAATTTTCCACCGTGTACACAGGGAGGGTCTCACGAGAAGGTGAAAGACCTAAAAGAAATGAAGAAATCGGAGCACCTGGGTGGCTCAGTCAGTTAAGCGTCTGCCTTCGGCTGGGGTTGTGGTCCCAGATCAAGCCCTGCATCTGGCTCCCTGCTCAGCGGGGAGCCTGCTTCTCCCCCTCCGCATTGCTTGTGCTCTCTGTCACTATCTCTGTCTCTCAAATAAATAAATAAAGTCTTGAAAAAAAAAAGTAATGAAGAAATCCACCATGAATATATGGGGCAAGGTAATGGAGAAGCGCGCCATGTGTATATGGCAGGGAGGGTTTAGATGGAGAAGACACCAACATAGCAGCCTGGAAGGTCTGAGGAAAAGCAAGAGAGGCCAGTGTGCAGTGGGAGTGAAATGAGCTGGGAGGACAGCAGCAGGAGAAGTGAGTGGGAACAGAAGAGCAGCAGGAAGGGCAGATGCACAAGGCAGGCAGGGGCCTTGCTGGCCACTGTAAGGACTTCTGACTGTGAGCAGGGCGTGTGGCCTCAAGAAATTGTAAGTCTTCCACTTAGGGAGCGCCGATCTCGCTCTGAGGGTCTGCTTTGTTGTAAGCAGACCAAAGCCAGGGAAGTGGGAAGCAAGACGACTAGTTAGGAGGCTCCAGTGAGAAGGTGAGTCAAAGGTGGGCAGCAGCAGAGGTGCAGGCTTGGTGTGAGGTGGGGTAAGTCCCAGGCCCTTACGACTGATTCTTCCTCACTCCTATCCTTCACTGGCTCAACAAATGATTTAGGGAGTATTCTTTTATTTCCACGTGGGAGCAGATTATTTATTTGCTCATTTACAGATTCCTTGAGACTGCAAGTTCAGAACCACTAGTAGTAGCGATTACTGCCACTTACGGAGTGCTGCCTCGGGCCTGGGGCTACACACTGTATATGGATCATCATCTCGTATGCAATGACCCTAAGAAAGTCTCTTATGATCTCAGCCTCACAGCTCAGGAGCTTGGAGCTTAGGGAAAAGGAGTCACATTTCCAAGATCTGCTAGAGAGGCATGAAGTTAGAAATGAAACTGAGATCACCCTAGCCCAGACCCTGAGGTATCTGACTTCGGCTTTTTTAGACTTATTTAGATTTTCTTGGTAGTGCACAACTTGACAAATTCTTTTAAGTGTGCCAGTAATTTTCTATACTTCGGTCAGATACAGAGTAGTGCATGGGCACTCCTACAGTTCACAGCATTCTTTCCTCTCATTTCTAAGTTTTCATTTTATACACTTAAATTTATTTAATACATAATTCAAGTCATATCTTCACAATAGATAATTATTTTTATCAGCATTAAAAAGACTTCTTTTTTATATGCATATATATTCAGGAAATCATGGGTTATTTCTTGAAGGGTAAATTAAAGTCTGGTAATACTAGTAAGCTGAAAAAAAGAGAACCAGGGCAGAAATGACTTTGTATATTTCCGCCTGCATTTATTTATTTATTTATTTATTAAAGATTTTATTTATTTATTTGACAGAGAGAGATCACAAGTAGGCAGAGAGGCAAGCAGAGAGAGAGGAAGGGAAGCAGGCTCCCGGCTGAGCAGAGAGCCCGATGCGGGGCTCGATCCCAGGAACCTGGGCTCATGACCTGAGCTGAAGGCAGAGGCTTTAACCCACTGAGCCACCCAGGCGCCCCTCGCCTGCATTTATTACCCATCACAAAAAGAAGGGCCTTTTTCTACTGCTTCTTTGGGAGGAATGAGGAGGGCGGGGGGGGGGGGGAGTTAAAAGGATATCTGTAGTAGGAACCTAATACTTTCACGCTGACCTGCCAGGGTTTATAGAAATGATATAGAGAGCTGAAATACAGCTGAGACACACATGAACACTGGGGCCCCAATGTCCCCCAATAAAAGGCAGCCGCAAGCTTTGTGAACCAGGTAGAGCTGAGTAAGTAGGAAACAAAACCCTTCCACCAGAAGTTTTCACTTTTTCTTTCCTGGCTGAATAAATCAGAAGTTGAGTGAGGACAAGTTTTACTCACTACTGATGATTTTTTTTTTTTACAACAGAAGCCAAAGGAATTGTCCTAAGAATACACTGGTATTCCAAGGAGCAAATCCTAGAGCACAAGGCAGAAAAAGAGCGGCAGTGATCCCATCCCAACAGAGATTAAGGACTGAATTCTACTCCAGTCCTGAGGCCCTCAAAGGTTCTTACACAGGCTTTACTGCTTAGCCGGTAGGAGATTAGTTATTGCCACTAAAGCCCAACCCCCATTGTTTTGGTTCTTAATCAAACATCTGGACTCCTCTGTGCGGGTGCTCTACCAGATCACCTGGGGGTCTTGTTAAAATGCAGCTGTCCACAGAGCAACTCTGAGGTGCCGCAAGAGGGTCTGCACTTCTAACAAGCTCCCAGGGATGCACTTACTGGTCTCTAGCTCAGACTTCGAGGTGTAAGAACCAGACACTTTACAAGTGTCTACTCATCTTCATAAAATTACCCCACACCCCAGAAGAGAAACCTGAGTCCTAAAGAAGTCAGGTCCCTCTGTTCACTGGAACTCTTCCACAAGTCCTGCCAACTTGGACCCCAGATGGACCCCACACCTTCCCCGTAGCCACCAACCACCTTCCCGGTAGCCACTGACCCTGGCCCAGACCACCACCACCTTCCACTGAGATGGCGACAGCCAGCTCCACCTGTGATTCTCTGCACGTTCTCCCAGTAGCTTTCAGATCACCTTGGATCGTTTTCTGCTAAACTCATGAACTCCTATTACTTTTCTGTTCCATCCTTCAGCGGTCTCTCTCTAAAGCAGTATATCATTGGATTTTTAACACAACTTGATAAGATTTTAACACATTTAGAGTCACTGTAATATATATTGTAGGCAGTCTTCGACTGTCATATTTTGCTTTTTGTCTCCTCAATGTTTCTCACCTAGTCTGCTTTCTTGCCTTAAAAAATGTTTATTACTATTTTTGATGCTGATTTAGAATTCAGACATGTTACTTTTTTTAGGGGGGAGAGAAAGAATCTTACACAGCTCCACACCCAGTACAGAGCCCAACATGGGGCGTGACCTCACAACCCCGAGATCATGACCTGAGCCAAAATCAAGAGTCAGACCCTTGATTGACTGAGCCACCCAGGTGCCCCAACATGTTACTTTTAATTCCGAGAGTAGATACTATAAAGATGTGTAGTAAACTGTCAAACTGAATAATGGAGTTCCTTTTGTGGAAAATTAGCATTATGCACTGCCTTCCAGCCCTCTACCGGTCTTTAACTGAAGCTGCAGACAAACATGCTCTTTCCTCTTTCCAGCCCATCACGTGCTTCTCCAGTTTGTAGAAGCCTCATGAACAAAAATGCTTTGGGCAGAGGTGCCCAGAGATGGCAAAGGTAATGTCAGAGCTGGCTTTCTTTCACTCAAGCTCTGGTGACAGACAGGAGGCCAATTTGGGGGTATGGAGCAGAACACAGAGTCCTGACTCATGGGTGGGAAGGTGGTCTTGAACCCAATGACCAGTAGGATACTGTAACTTTCTATGATTTTTCTCTCATGTGCCTATGATAAACCAAAAGGAACTAATAAAATATTCCTGGTTGGTTACATATCCACTGCTAAGCTCACTTTGTTTTCAGTAACAATAATTACCTTCATAGGTCTCAAAGGAGCAGCCAACCTAGCTTCCTACTAGACAGTTTTCCTCCACAGAGGATGTAAGGGTTAAAGTATCTTTTCCTTCAAATTTTGATTTAAATTCTAGTTAGTTAACATGTAATGTAACATTGGTTTCAGAAGCAGAATTCAGTGACTCATCACTTACATATAACTCTCAGTGCCCATCACAACAAGCGCCCTCCTAAGCACCCATCACCATGTAGCCCCCCCCCCCCCCTCCCCCCAGTCAGTGCGAAGTCCTTAAGAGTCTTTTATGGTTTGCTTCCCTCTCTCTTTCTTTTTCCCCTTTGCATATATTCATCTATTTTGTTTCTTAAATTCTAAATCTAAGTGAAATCATATGGTATTTGTCTTTCTCTGACTTATTTTGCTTAGTGTAATACACTATCTTCATTCATGTGGCAAATGGCAAGACTATACTCCTCTGATGGTTGAGTAATATTCCTTTGTATATTTATACCATATATTTTTTGTCCATTCATCAGTTGATGGACATCTGGCCTCTCTTCATAGTTTGGCTATTGTTGATAATGCTGCTATAAACATTGGGGTGCATGTACCCTTTCAAATCAGTATTTCTGTATCCTTTGGATAAATACCCAGTAGTGGAATTGCTGGGTCATAGGGTAGCTCTATTTCTAACTTTTTAGGAACCTCCATACTGTTTTCCAGAATGGCTACATGAGTTGGCACTCCCACCAACAGTGTAGGAGAATTCCCCTTTCTCCACACCTTGCCAAATCTGTTGTTTCCTGAGCTGTCAATTTTAGCCATTGTGACAGGTGTGAGGTGTATCATGGTTTTGATTTGTATTTCATAAGGGTTAAATATTAATACACAACAAATAGCAGACAGAAAACATTTTAAATTATCTCCCCAAGACATTAAAAGTCTTCTAAAAAAAGATGAAATGTATTAGAGGACACTGAAAAGGTAAAAGGCAGATCAAGTGGAAAATGCATGCTGTATTTTTGCTGAAGTTCCACATGCAACATAAATATATAAGAGAATAAAATTTTCAAATTTCATAATTTTTAACTTCAGGATCTACAGCTTCCACATTTTTCTATTAGATCAGCGGTCAGGGGTTACTACTGCTGTCACTCTGCTTCACTGTCCTTCCTGAGGAGCCCAGAGGCAGGGGCCATCTGTTTAATCTCCACTGTATGCACTGAGGCACACAGTGCGTGCACTTAAAACACGCTGACAAGTGACAGAAGGAGACTGTGTGTGTACAAGACATCATTTGAGGACCTCTCTGCAACAAGGAGCCCAAGTCTGTCCTTACTTCATCTCTGAAAGGACTAATAATAGCCCTTTCAAATACATTTAGGGAGAAAAGTTCATGATGACAGGCTTGGGAGGCAGATGAAGTAACAGACTTGACAGATGAAGCAACAGACTTGAAAGGTAACCTAAGAACCTTCAATGCAAATGAAGTAGGTGGGAACAGTCTGTCTGACCAGCTTTGCCCTTAGGAACCACGTAAGGAACACACTTTAGACTTGCATCATCTTCCCTCAAGTATGAGTGGTTTTTAAGAATGTGCACTGGGCAGGAAAGGGGATCAAACTCACAACTCTTTTCTCTGTCATTGGCAGAGCAAAGAATAATAAGCAGAAGACTTAAATGTGCTAAAAGTTTCTGTCCCCAGTGATCAAAGACTATAGACGGGAACACTGTTGTAATTAACCAACAGGGAAGGCTGTAAAAAATGCCTTTCCTTTTGAGTTGCACTCTGTGTGAAGTGTTACCTATTTGTAGTAGCTAAGGATATTAAATGTTTTTATGTGGGGAAAAAACCCTCACATTTTCAAATGGAAGGAAAAAAATTATAACTCCCATTTTTATATGATAGGACATCTAGATACATCTATTTTATATGAACTAAATAGTGTAAATCATACATAATAGCAATTGAGTTGTCCTAGAAAAGGAAAGGGTGGCATCAAAGTTAGAAAGAATAAGAATGACAGAAAGAGTAAGACACACAAGCAGAAAATCAGACAGACACATGGAACTTTCTGGAAAAATATTTCTGGTTTTGCAAGGAAGAACTCCATGCTGTGAGGCTGTAATTCTTGGGCTTCAGTAGATGAAACAACACTCGAAACCACACCTCCTCACTTATCCGAATTATCTGGTCAACTAGGCACCTTCTGCCATTAGGGATGAAGTGGTAAGGAGTATTCTGGTAGCTATGAAAGTATATTAGGACACTGGCATTTGTGACTTTTAAACAAATAATTTAAATATTTCCAGTTAATTTCTTTCACCCCAAACCATAAATTCTGATATAATTTCCTCCTGAAGGGGGTGCCCCAGAGTAGCAGAGTGGAGCGTCAGGAAGGAGACTCCCAGGGAAGCACAGGGCTTCCCCAGCCCAGGGCAGCTGCTCATCAGCGTCTCTTCACCCAGTTTCTTCAGAAAACACATAATGTAACCCTCAGAGCTACAGAGGTTAGAGACGGCAACAGGCTGTCTCGTCTCCGTCTCCACACACCTGAAGCACCATCAGCCTGAAGCAGAATTATGCTTATCCCACCTGCTCCAAAAAGCCAGGCTGTCCCCAGAACTAAAGCAGCTCTGTTTGCGTTTCAGCTCTAATGGGAAGGGTGATTAAACTATCAGACATACCCCCCACTAATCCCACTTCCCTGCAGTTGGTGTCATTCAGTCAGACCACTGGAGTCTCTGCAAGTGGAAGATTTAGACATCAGAACTACCAGAAAACCATCAGCTGACTCACCATAACTGCACTGCTGAAAAGGAACAACAATGTATCTCCCAGTGGTGCACGGGATGGAATTCTCCATCTTCTATTTTATTCTTTTTTTATATCAGTGTTAGTCGCACTAATCAGCATTAAAGGAAGCCATTTTGAAAGAAAACAAATCACATCAACACCGCAGACGTCATTACTGCTTACCCTTTCTGACCTCTCTCCATGTGTTTGTGCGACAACACGGTCAGAATCCATACTCTAAACAACACATCACCCACCGCCCTCCTCCCTGAACACAGCTGTACACTTGTCTTGCCAGTTATGTGGCCTTGATCTTTACTGTTAACTCTGGTGACCACATGATACCCCATGAAGAAGAGAGGCCATAACTGAATCCTCTTCTTCTTGGTGGGCCTCTTAGCGCCCCCTTCCCTATATTCATCCCGTGCACACAAAGTTCAGTCAAGACTGCCACTCAGGGCTTCCAGAAGTCCAGCCCCTGCTCTCCTCCAGGCCCACGGCCTTGCTTTAGCCAAGGTTTTTAGTTTTTTTCCCATTGTTCTAAAAGATCTTCTTTTTTTCCTTCTAGTTTTATTGAGGTGTAATCGACATGGAGCATTGTTTAAGATATAACATAATGATCTATGTTTATATTGTAAAATGACCACTACAGTAAGTTATTTAACATCTACCACCTTGCACGGTTATGTGTTTTTTTCTTTGTTATGAGAGCTTTTAAGATCTACCCTCTTATCAGCTTCCAAATATATAACAAAGTATTAACTATAGGCCTTACGACCCCAGACATTATTTACCTTATTATGGGAAGTTTGTATCTTTTGACCATCCTCTCAATCCTCTCCTTCTACAAGTTCTTCAAGGGCAGCAGTGAGAACACCTTGGTCCTACCTCTGCTCCTATGTGAACACAGCGGCTACTGCCAGTTAGCTCACCCTTTCTGAATGAAAGAAGGAAGTCTATCCTTCCTCTCTACCCAGGAGGGCATTGCCACAGACCCTGCCAGCAGCATGATGTGGAAAGATTTGGAGGGGGAAGGGCCTACAGCATTTAGAGAGCTCTGACTTTCTCCAGTGACATTTTGGCTACCTCCGTATATAAAGACTAAACTGGAACAAGGACCACTTTTCTTCATATGATTCCATTTTGCAGATGAAGTGCCTACGCTCAGAAAGGACAGTGGCCCACTGTGATCTCATAGACCTCAGGCCTCCTCACCCCCATCCAGGTGCCTCTTTTCATTACCCAAACATCAGCTTCTCCAATACCCCCCAACCTAGCTTGAGGCCCAAATGAGCTAAAGCCTTGGGCTTCAGCCTCTGCTTCTTAAGGAGCCCACCTCTGAACTTCAACTGTATACCTGGTTTGTCAGTCTCTCCCCCCAGGTCTTGCTCCGTGAGCCCCCTAAAACCACGATGCTGTCACAGCCCTCCCCTTGCCTCAGTTAGGAGCGATCTCTGCAATGCGTAGATCTGCTTTTCCTCACTGAGCCACACTGTGCTGGGATGCTGGTCCCGGCTGGAATGCCACTATGTGCCCCTTTGCATACCAGGACATGTGCCTTGGCCCACCCCCCCGCCCCCCCCGTTCTGTGCATGAGTATGGGTTCTCTAAAACCTGCTTTTTCTTCCTCACAAGTAAGCAAAGGTCGCCAGAATCCACTTCCCCTCCCCCAGGTCAGCAGAAGAGAACTGGAGCCCTCCCTCCCCCTACAGAAGATCCATGAACACTGTTGTGTTTCACAAACATACTGTGTTCCTGAGCAGGGAGCGGTCTATTCCTGGGTGTAACATTTATCCTGGGAGCCTACCGTGAAATGTTAGCACACGGAGTTTCTCTTGCTAGACAGCTGAGCTCCGCACAGCCTTCCTCTCCCACCGCACACCCCCAGGGGCATGGTGCCCCGAGCATTACAGGATCTCAACAAACTGCTGCAGAGGGGATGAAATCCACCGACAGCATGAGACAGGTATGCACCCGGAATCGCTAAAAAGCCAATAGGCCCTATTTTTTTTTTTACTAGTTCTAAAGAATCAAATCAAAGCATTCATACTGCTTCCAAGCTCAGCGCTGTGAGCAAATGGCACAGACCTTGATCTGGTCGTGAAATTATGGAAACCGCGCACCCCCGCGGCACAAAGCCAGCCTGCCCTCGTGTGATACTACAGAGTATTTTGGGACTGACGGCTGCATAGGGCTATAGGCCCGTAGGAGGTGGACAAACGGAAGGAAGATGGCGAGGACTCACTGCTGGGCAGGGGGAGCAGGTGTGAGGGGCTCTGGCATGCAGCTCCCACGGAAATGCATCAGGAGAAGGCGTGGAGGGCACAGAGTGGCTCCCACTACTCTGAATGCCTCAGCCACACTCCCCGAGATGCTGGAGAGACTCTGCTTCAACCCCAACAGCCACTCCCTGGCGTTTCTGGGCTTTCTTCACCGTCAAAAAAGGGACGGTTTTTTACTGGGGACTCTCCTGCCCCAGATTCCTACATTTACGACGCCTTCAGTAGTGTCTGCAGTGGATGTCATGGTCCCAGGACATACAACAGGTGTTTGGAGCTCTGGAGCTCCCGAGACGTGCTGCGTGTGTTAAAGGCTGGAGGGAAAGGAAGACCCCAGGGGACTCTCTGCCCACATCCTGGTCCCTCACTCCTTCCCCACTCACCCCCATACGGCACTCCCATCTCCCCATACGGCACCAGCCTCCCACATACATGGCTTCTCCCCACATCCTGAAGTTCTCCCCACAGCCCTCACCAGGGTTGGTGACCCTACAGTCATCTGTGCAATCTCACAGGCTTCCACTCCTAGCTGTGCAAACTACGCAATGCACCAGTGGGTGAGTGAGGGTTGGAACCCAGGCTGCGCCACCTGTCCCGAGAACCTGCTGTGGCATACTCGGGCTGAGTGAGCAATTCAAGTGGGCCAGGGCTCCTGGCTCCCAGTGTGGCCACAGTAAACCCCGATCCCAGGCTGGCCGGTTCCCTCAGCTGGCAGACAGGAGTTGGCCTGGTGCCTGAGATGTAAATCCTACTGAAGCAGGGCTCGTTGGGGGGGTCCAAAGTAGACAAAAGGGATTAAAACTCACCCCAATCAGTGCTGTTAAAGCACCTGGCAAAGCACCCAAGACATAACATGACCTATGTGCCTTTTAATTTTTTTATAAAGACCTTTCCAGGGGCACTGCGGTAGACCAAGAGCTGGAAGACACCAGTGACTGTGAAACTTTCAGCAGCCATTGCTCAGGGGTAAGAGTCTGAGATAAGACCGAGGAGGATCTGATACCTATTTATTGGTTGTGGTTGATAAGAGGACTGAGGACCCAGGTGGGGTGCACTGAGATGCAGAAAAGAGGCAGAATGAGGAAAGATGGTACATGGGGGACACACAGCGTCCTCATTTGGAAATACCGAGACACCACAGACATTCATGGGGTATTATGTGGCCGGCAGCTGGAGCTCCTCCTGCTCTCAGCATTCACCCTGACAGTAAAGGGACGACAGACCTGACAGCACCATGGCAAAGGACATGTGGCATCTTGCATCTGTGGCCACATGGGACATGGACTGCTTTTCCCTGTAATACAAATTGACATAGTGATAACAGGGGGAAAAAAAGAGGAAATTTGTAAGTATTTGACTCATTTCTCTGATCTACTGTTTCATTCTTGGAAAAGAAAAAACAAAAATCAAATGACTGACTCAGGTTAATCCAGATGAAATCTAATTTTTTAAAAAATATTTTATTTATTTATTTGACACAGAGAGAGAGCACAAGTGGGCAGAGAGGCAGGCAGAGAGAAAGAGGGGGGAAGCAGGCTCCCAGCTAAGTGGAGAGCCAGATGCGGGGCTCGATCCCAGGACCCTGAGATCATGACCTGAGCTGAAGGCAGAGGCTTAACCCACTGAGCCAACAGGCACTCCCAGATGAAATCTAATTTTGCAATTAGATTTATCTAATTTAAGATAAATTTATCCCCAAATTTATTTGAAAATTTGCACCTCACCCTATGCTAGAGAGTAAATTTGAAGTTAGTCAAATATTCCCAAATAGGAAAGATTAAAAATCCACCTACATGTGAAAAGTCATGCTATCCTGACTGAAAATTTAATGAACAGCAACCTCTGAACTGTTACGGAAAATCCATATTCAGATCTTTTAGTAACATTTTAAAAATTATAAAGACAATTCTTAAAAATAAAAAAAGCTGGGGAGGATCTGGTGTAAAAGAACAAATCAACAGATGTCTATCCTCACTCCCTTTGCTTCTTGAGAACAGCACAGAGAAAACATTACACTAAATCCCCCTAATTCTTGTTTTTAGACAACTTTTTTGAGTTATGCCTGACATACAAAAAGCTAACCACTGTTAATGAGATACCACCTCACACCAGTCAGAATGGCTAAAATGAACAAGTCAGGAAATGACAGATGCTGGCGAGGATGTGGAGAAAGGGGAACCCTCCTACACTGTTGGTGGGAATGCAAGCTGGTGCAACCACTCTGGGAAACAGCATGGAGGTTCCTCAAAAAATTGAAAATAGAGCTACCTTATGACCCAGCAATTGCACTACTGGGTATTTACCCTAAAGATACAAACGTAGTGATCCGAAGCGGCACGTGTACCCGAATGTTTATAGCAGCAATGTCCACAATAGCCAAGTTATGGAAAGAACCTAGATGTCCATCAACAGATGAATGGCTAAAGAAGAGGTGGTATATATATACAATGGAATACTATGCAGCCATCAAAAGAAATGAAATCTTACCATTTGCGACGACATGGATGGAACTAGAGCGTATTATGCTTAGCGAAATAAGTCAACTGGAGAAAGACAACTATCACATGATCTCCCTGACATGAGGAAGTGGAGATGCAACGGGGGTGGGGGTTAAGGTGGTAGGAAAAGAAAAAAATGAAAGAAGATGGGATCGGGAGGGAGACAAACCAAAAGAGACTCTTAATGTCATAAAACAAACTGAGGGGGGTGGGGGGGAGAGGGGTTGGGAGAGGGTGGTGGGGTTACATTATATGTTTAAATAAAGCTTAAAAAAATAAAATTAAAAAAAAATTAAAAAATTGAGAGCCCGGGAAAAATATGAAGGCCTGGAAACTAGAGCATCTTCTGTTGGCTTTCCCAGGAAGCTTTACCTGAAACAGCAGTCAGGTGCCATTGAGCCTCTGGCCAGGGCCCCTTGTTAGAGTTGGGACACATTAATAAGATGGCATGCAGTGAGGTAGTGGGATCCCTACAAAGAGATATCTTGTGAGTGCCATCAGACAAGGTGTGACAGATCACAGATGTGGCCAAGTTATTAGTGTTGAGATTCTGACCACATGTTCTAAAGTGGGGATATGGCCAGAAAACACCCTGAGGTGTAATTTTGAGGTGCCCCAGCTGAAGTCAGAGGATTCCTGGGTTCTTTCTGCTCAATGCATTTCTTCTCTGGGTAAACATTAAGGGTCTGGTATGCACCGGGGCCCCCTGGAGAGGTACTTACAGTAGTCAGGCTCCTAAAAGAGACAGATGTCTAAATAGGTAATTATATGTGGAGAATTTTATTATTTTTTTTAACAGATTTTTAATTTATTATCAAGAGAGAGAGCATGGCAGCAGGGAGCAGAGGCAGAGAGAGAATCAGGCTTCTTGCTGAGCAGGGAGCCCAATGCAGGGCTCCATCCCAGGACCCCAAGATCATGACCTGAGCCGAAAGGCAGATGTTTAACCAACTGAGTCCCCCAGGTGCCCATGGATGTGGAGAGTCTTAAACCAGTGTTTAAATCAGAGTGTCTGATGCTGGAAAAATGGGGAAAAGCTGACAGGTCTTCTGACCGGGTCTCAACGAGGGTGTTCTGTGCAAAGGAACCAGCACACTGATAGGACAGAGACATAAGAAGAGCCGATGTGGTGAGAGAGTGGCAGGAAACTCATGTGGGGCGCAGGTGTTTGGGGGAGAGGGACAGGGGATGGGAGTACAGAGCTGGACATGGAGGGAAGCAAGGGCTGCTCTCCAACCCAGGTCCCACCTTGTTTGTTTTTTGTTTTTTGTTTTTTAAGATTTTATTTATTTATTAGAGAGAGCGAGCACAGGCAGACAGAGAGGCAGGCAGAGGCAGATGCAGGCTCCCTGCCGAGCAAGGAGCCCAATGTGGGACTCCATCCCAGGACGCTGGGATCATGACCTGAGCCGAAGGCAGCTGCTTAACCAACTGAGCCACCCAGGCGTCCCGCACCTTGTTTTTGAAGAAGTCTGTCTACTTACCATAGGACAAAGGTTTTAGAGGAAAATGCTTTCAAACCTCCATGCCAGTTCTAAAATCTCAAGTAATCTTTAACCAACACAGTCTGAATGAAATCATTTAGATTAGAACAACTAGACCGAGAGCACCCTTGCTCGAGCTGGGAAGCACGCTGGGAAGGAGGACAACCAGACAGGGTTCTGTGCATGAGCCCTGCTGCTGGGGGTTCCCACTCCTGCAGAGTCGTCCTGGGAGAGAACCAAGTTTCTGGGAGGAGAGTAGAAAGGGATTGGGAAAAACAAATGGGATTGAACAAACCAGCTTACTTTTAATCATAGAAAAGGCAGGAACTTCCTCTCTTAATCCCTGGAAAGCTCCCCAAACCTGCTCAGCAGTCAGTCTTCAATACTTCAGAGAACGGCCCTTCTTACTGGACCACTAGTTTTCCCTAACCGAGGTCCTGCTTTCTCTCTTTCCTTGCTCCTATACTCTCATTTCCCTGCCCCTTATCAGTTTCTCTCTTAAAATGAGTTCTTTCAGACTAACATTTCAGTGAGGAATGATGATGATGATTGATTCTGAAGCTGGCCATTGTTTCCTGCGTTGTGACTTTGTTCTGTCCCTGCCTTGTACTTGCCAGCAGTCTGAAGTGGGAGGAGCAATATCGTTCTTCTGCTGGGAGAAGAATAATTCCATTTGACAGTGTAAACCACATTTCAGCTTATCTCAGGGAAGAGACCCATAGCTCAGACGTCTTGGGTATTTTCCAGTCCGGGGAGCCCAGTCTGTCAGGACTGGTAGTGTTACTTGAAAAGGCAGACCCTTACATACAATCGGCCTCTCTCTCTGCTTTCTATTTCTGCTCAGATACTTACAGTTGGACCTGCTGCTGAATATAAGATTATAACATTGGTTATAATCATGGTGAGTCCACCAGAGGCAAATTAGCTTTAAGAGCTGAAACAGTTCCCTCTGTGATTCCAGCGCTGAGATGCCAGGCTCTGGCACGGTGGGGGGGCCTCTGGTTTACCCAGCTTCCTGCTGGAGTGCAGGAGCCGTTCTCTCCACCCGGAACATGCCTTCCCTCCTCTCCGGCTTGCTACTTGCTTTCCATCCTTCAGAACGCAGCCCAGATGTTGAAGGGAAACACGTTTTTCTGATTGCCTCACTCTAACACATACCCTTGTTTAAAACCTCTTGTTTCACTGACTTGTGCACTTAAAAATGGTGAAAATGGTCAGTTTTACATTATGTATATTTTACCATGTACACACGCACACCCCCCGCCCCATGACTGCACCATCACTTTTCTTTCTTAGCACTGACCAGAGCTATAAGTCACTGATTTTGTAAGTTTGTTGTTTGCTCTTCCCTCCTCTACCAGAATTCAGGTTTAGTGGGTGGGGAGGGACCTCACCTTACTCCCTATAATGCAGAAGAGCAGAGCAGCTGCTTAAAAATTATTGAAGGCGTAACGAACTAGGAGACAGGTCAGAAAGCCACAATTTCAGCCCTTTCCTGAATCATTTCCTGTCTGGTGCCTCTGATCTTTCTTCCTGCTCCACATTCCAAGGTTGTCCAGTATATCCTGACTGACTGACTGGTAGACTTACACTTAACATTGTATTAAGAATCTTAAATTCTTTATTGTCTGCTTTTTTCTTCAATTTCATTTCTCTGTAGTCAGGTGCCTTTAACTGTGATGCAGCCGGCTCTGCTGCGTGTTCCTCTTTTGCAGGGTGATAAGCTGCTCACATAGTGTAGATATATTGGGTGAGGTTCTGGAAGGTTCCCTGAGCCCCATAATACTGTCAGGTCAGAGATAGGCAAGAGTTTCCCTGTTCTGCAGGACAGACAGCTTGGCTCTTCTTAGAATGATTTCCCCTGTTTCTAGAAAGACAAGGTACAGTACAAATGTGAGGTGGGAGAAAGCTATTTATCCATTTGCCAGTCAGTTATCAAAGGCCAGCAATGTGATAGTCCTTGAGAATTCTTAGATGAGTCAGACAAAGGTCCTGCCATTAAAGCAGTCAGACTTTAAGGTCACGGTAGGATAATGTCAGCCAGACTTAAGAGATTTCTCATCTGCAGCTTTTTTATTCACTATTTTCTCTGGTCCTCTAGGTTTTCTGTAATTAAGGTGTGATCTAGGAAGGCCACCATTTAAAATTTGACTATTCATGTAATAATGGAGAGAAAACTGCTAGGAAGGACAAATGTGCTTATCCTTGTTGCTTTCCCGGTGAAGAAGGGAAAGTGGGGGACACAGACAGTGAGGAGAGCTGGGTCAGCCATGGCTTGCGTTCAGGACAAGATTGAGAAGCCATCTCCAGTTTCAACTAAAAGGACTGAGCTGGAGTCAGAGCCATGGACAGAAAGTGATCGATCAAGGCTTTGAAGGCAGCTAACCAACTGGAGCATTTTGAGATGGAAAGCTCACTTAGAGAGCCTCTCAGTGTGAGCAAGCTCTGCTCAGGGGCCTCCCAGGAGCCTTCCCAGGTACCACCCACCCAAGAATGTCCTGGTGGAAACGTTAGGGGAAGGCCGGCCTGAGGAGCCAGGTGCTGGGCCCCTGGGACCCCTGCACTCTCAAGTCCCTATTCGTGGATCCCCGAGTCCTAGGGCCCTCGAGCCTGGGCCAAGCCACCGTCTGCCGTGAGCAGCCCCTCACCGCTGTGCTCTCGCTCAGGTTCCTGCTGATGATGGGCGTGCTCTTCTGCTGCGGAGCCGGCTTCTTTATCCGGAGACGCATGTACCCCCCGCCGCTGATCGAGGAGCCTGCGTTCAACGTGTCCTACACCCGGCAGCCCCCGAACCCCGCGCCAGGTCAGCCCAGCCCTCTGTCCTCGTCTCTCCTTTCTGTCGTGTTTGTGTCCCCTGCAAGCATCTGGAAGTGTCCCTGCTACCACGCGTACTAGAAGCAAAAATTCAGGCCCTGTGTATTCGTTTCAGTTCTGCTGATCAGCCTCACTGTGCGTCTGTGATGATGAAAAGTGCAGCGTCTATTAGATTGTATCTCTATCACCTCACATTCTCACCCAAATCGTGGCGCACCTTTTATGCGTATGTGTGTGGTTCATATATGTACACTGTTGACTCTTTTCCCTTAAAAACTAGTTCATATATCAGTTTCTGTGTACAAACAAGAGTGTCCTTGCCATTCTTAATGCACTGGGACTAGATACTAATTTTGCCACTAAATGGTGATTTGCTTATTCTGTCATTGCTGATCATTTGTTTCTCTTGCTTGGTTTTTTATTCATTCATTCAACAATTACTATGCAATCTACTAGTCTTTGGAATGCCTCAGAATAGTGCTGGTACAGACATTCCTGTACCAGTTACATTTGGCCTTGTGAAGCAGCATTACCCAAAGTGATGCCACAGAGTCAAAATAAATTAGTGGTCTCTTCATTCTTATAAAATTGCTTTAACTATCTAAAACCCTCAGGTACTGTGGTGGGTGAATTCAAGCTTCCCTGGGGACATATGCTGGTTCCCTATGTTTGACATGATGTGTGAGATGTTTCCCTCTCCTTTGAGGGAGCCTTCTGAGGAGGAGGGGGAAGAGGGTGGCTCGGCATTGCTCGTTAGAGTTCATGTCTTTCCGCCACTGTGTGTGAGGCCAGGCGGCGGGCATCTCCTGTGTGCACTGCGAGTGGACAGAATTCTAGGAGCAGTTCCTGCCACGGTTTTTACGTTTAGAGATGTGCTGTACAGTGTGAGGCTTATAGTTGACAGCTCTGGTAACCTAAAATGTTGTGAGGAGGGTAGATCTTACCTTTAGTGTTCTTACCCTCATAATCATAAATTTGGAGGTAATATGTAGATTTATGGCTTATATCTCAGTGATGACTTCACAACGTATGTTTATCTCCAGACTCACCAGGTTGCAGATGTTAACAGTGGTTAGCTTTTTTTTTTTAAGCTTTTTTATTTAAACATATAATGTAACCCCACCACTCTCTCCCAACCCCTCTCCCCCCCACCCCCCTCAGTTT
>ML093398.1:45697-77659 GCA_003697995.1 Taxidea taxus jeffersonii | reverse complement strand
CCTGGGACTCCGCCTGGGACTCCGCCTGGGACTCCGCCTGGGACTCCGCCTGGGACTCCGCCTGGGACTCCGCCTGGGACTCCGCCTGGGACTCTAGGATTATGACCTGAGTTGAAGGCAGACCCTTACCCAGCCACTCAGGCGCCCCTTCTGACTCCATTTTAAATGAGGTTTTCTTTACTCATTTCCACATTACCCCCTTTCATTTGGAACGTTCCTCAAAAGCATTCTTGATCAAGAGTCAGGCTTTCTACATTCGGTGGTTTTGTCCCTCAGTGCCTAGAGGGTTCTTTCCTGGTTGTCATGTCCCATGTTGGAGAGAATGTGTACCAAATAGGAAACCATTAAAGCCACGTTTGAGTAAGAAGAAAGGGTAGGAGGGAGAACTCTCAGACATCTTCCACACAAAGTCTATGCCTTCTCTGGGTTGTAAGCATTGGATACCATCTTGGAATCATGAGCCTGCCTCATCCTATTTGGTGAGTCCCTTCTGCAGAGATGTGACAGGTAATGAACATGTATGAAGTTTAAAATTGATTGTACAAAATAAGACAAGGAGCAGAATAATGACCTCAGTTTGTATAATAGTCCTAAACCAAGAGCCCTTACCTGAAAGCAACCAGCAGATAAACCAAAGGATCATGAATCGCTGGGTAGAATTTTTGTAGGCAATGTGCTTGTTCTCTGATTTTATGTAATGGGATTTCTACTTATCCAGAGGAACTCACACCATGTGTAACAGGTGGTGTTCACTATCATATAAATGCCTTATAGTCCAGCAAGTAGATAAGGGATACAATTATTATTTAGCCAGTGAGTTAAGTGATCATTTTTGGGCTGTTTTGCTTCAGTTGTGGAGCTGGCTAGCTCTTGGAATGTTGGAGATTTCAGATTGCGCATTTCTAGTTCGTTGGCATTTACTCCAGTCCATGAGAGAAATGCTCTCCCTATGGAGGCAAACCCGGAATTGTGTACCCCTCCTGGAAGTTCCCGTTTAAGGCATCAACAGAGACTCAATAGTGGGGATCAGGGGAGGCTCCTGATTTATTATGGATGCTGATAGGGGTAGTTAAACATCCCTATAGGCATCGCCCCCTAACTCAGCAGCTGTCTAAATACTCACATATCCATGGCAAGTGCCATCCACGCAGACAAAAATTAAAGCAGGCGGAGCACAGACTCCCGCTAAGGTCTGGTTGTTGACATTAGCTGGTAGAAGGTCTGATATTAGATCGATACTGAAATTAGCTGGAATTTCCTGTTGACCCATTGAAGCTGTGGGTCAGAAGAGTTGGCAGGACATTCTCTGAGAAGCTATCCCTTCCTAGAGGGTCTTTCCTAAAATCCTTGTAAAGAACCATAAACCCATTCCTGTTTCCCTTGGGTGCAGGGGAGCAGACGGTATTTAGGGAAGAAAAAGAACATGTGGGAGCAAGGGTCATACAGCTAACAAAGCTGGAGGTGTCTAGTTGAGCCAATAAGGTGACTGGGAATGGTTGAAATAAGTTCTGAGAATACCTGGTCATAACAACCTAACCTGATAGGTAACATCCATAGGCATATAAAAAAATATATATATAAAATATAAATATATACATACACACATATACAAAATATATATACATATACACATATATGTGTGTGTGTATATATATATGTATATATATATTTTTTCAGCCATGGCATTTGGGACTACAGAGAAATTAGTTACAAGCCCAAGGGTTCTCTAACATTGTGAATAAATTGGAGTTTCTGGTGATAGATCTAGCTCTCAGATTTTTTCCTTTTTGCAACAGACTGAGAAATGCAGAAAGGGTATTATCTCTCAAAGTGAAAGAGGAAGGGAAAACCAGGTAAGAAGGAGTGATAAGAAGAAAACACACTGGGGCGCTTGGGTGGCTCAGTCGGTTAAGCAGCTGCCTTTGGCTCAGGTCACGATCTCAGCATCCTGGGATCAAGATGTCTGCTCAGCAGCAAGTATGCTTCTCCCTCTGCCTCTGTGATCCCTCTCCCTCTGTGATGGCTTTTGCTCTCTCTCTAAAATAAAATCTTAAAAAAAAAAGCACATACAGTCTTGTTCTGATCATCCTGGGAAAACTCTCTACTTCAGTTCCTGGAGATCTTTACTTTGAGGTCTAGTCAGAGTTTGGTGCTTTCTTTAGATGTGGCACATTAATCCAAGGGTCTAGTCTTGGTGGGTTCGGTGGCACAAAGCCTGGTTTAACAGTACCTGATGAAGGTCTTGCCAGTGGGGTTGAGGAGAGTCTTTCTGGAGATGTCTTTTCCAACAGATGAAGTCCTTGGGTTGCAAGGCAAGGTGTTTAAGATCTTCATCTCCCTGGAGCATGCTGTGAAAAGATTGCTCTACTAAATTAGGATTGACATTTGTTTCCTAGTAAATTTGTTCTCTAGTAAAATATGAGTCTTTTTTTTTTTAAGTTTATGCAATGGCTTGTTATACTTTTTTGTTTTTAATTTAATTTGTGTGTGTGTGTGTGTTCCAAAATTCATTGTTTATGCACCTCACCCAGTGCTCCACGCAATACGTGCCCTCCTTAATACCGAATCTTACTGTAATTGAAATAACCCTACAGTGAATTAAGAAAGCAAGGTACTGTGTAAGGATAGGAATAAATTTGTTAGGATACCTCTTTTCAATTGAGTTCAGTACCACTATCAGTTACTTTAGAAAACTTAAGCTTCTAGGGGCGCAGTCATTAAGCGTTTGCCTTCGGCTCAGGTCCTGATCCCAGGATCCTGGGATCAAGCCCCTCAGCGGGCTCCCTGCTCTGCAAGAAGCCTGCTTCTCCCTCTCCTACTCCCTGTGCTTGTGTTCCTTCTCTTGGGTGTGTTCTCTCTCTCTCTGTCAAATAAATAAATAAAATCTTTAAAAAAAGAAAGAAAACTCAAGCTTCTAAGCCCTTTGTGGAATCATAGTCCAGTTTTCCTGAGGAACTAACTTCTTACGAGTAGCATTAATCCAGCTGCTTGTTTGTTTGGTTTGTTTTTTCCTTTGGACTCATCATCCAAAATGTTTTGAAAGTTAAAAAAAAAAGAAAAAGAAAGAAAGAAAAAAAGAAAGAAAAAGCCATATGGGTTTCAGAGGCTGCTTTTAGGCAAACAGTCTTGAGCAATGGAATGCAGAAAGGGCCATAGTACCCTCTGGATGAATACAGGCAGGCCCATAAGACCACCCACCTCAAAATATCTTTAAGTCCTAACTAACCAATGGGCTACTTACTAGGCACAGTTCCCAAAAAAGGGAAAATTCCATATGTTGGCATACCTCCTCATCCTCTCCCTTTCAAAGCAGACCCCCTCCCTGTCTCCCTGCCGTTAGGCTCTTCTCTGCTGTCCTGACCCTGCTGGGCTCCCTTGTGGTGTATTCAGTAAACTTCTATCTACTTTAAAAGAAAAAAAAAAGCATGATTATTTTTTAACAAAGAGCAACTGGGCTTTTTATAAAATTAAAGTATATTTCCTTTTATCAAAGTATATCTTACCAAGTTGTTGACAGCTTAAGAGAAAAGATTTCCTTAAATCTGGAAAAACATTAAGGCTCATTAAGGCTCATATAATTTTCCCAGTGAAGTGGGTGCCTTGATTACTGGAAGTTGTGGGAGTTATGCCTCAAATGGGAAACACATTTCAACATAATTAGAATACTGTGATCACCCATAGTACATGGCAGTTGAATGAAGTCCAGTGTTCAGAACGTCCAGAGGGACAAGATCTGAGGTCTCTGGGGACAAAAATAGTTTTTCTTAAATGCACTAAGGTAGGTGAAGGAATGCAGAAACAGAAAATGGAGTTTGACAGGGAGATGGAGAGAATCAGTCAGCTGTCCTGGGTTTCTCATAGCTCCAACCATTTGTTTAATTTATAGCCCTTGTTTACCCAACTTAATTTCACGGATTCAGGAACAGAAGGTTGCTTTGTTATAAGGGTATTAGAATGGCAAAGTTTGGCAAGGGGTTCCTGGGTGGTGCAGTCAGTTAAGCATCAGCTCTTGGTTTGGGTTCAGGTTATGAGCTCAGGGTCGTGAGATCGAGCCCCATGTTGAGGCTGTATCAGGCTCCACACTCAGCACGGAGTCTGCCTGAGATTCTCTCTCCCTCTCCTTCTGTCCCTCCTGCTCAGCTCATGCTTTCCCTCTAGATAAATAAATGAATATATATAAAAAAAGAATGGCAAAATTTGGCAATAAGTTTGGCCATTTTTTGTAGAAGTGGAGTGGACGGTATCCACATGGACCACAATCTTTACAGATTCTGTTGCCTTTGCACAGAAGGCAGCTGGGGCGTTTTCCTGATTCTCAAGCCTTTGTCTTCTCAATGTGAGCCTCCGTTTTGAAGACCACAATTGCAGAAGGCAAAAGAATTTCCCATAGTTTTTAGAACACTTATATACCTATCTATACAAGTAACAACATAAAGAAAGCTTAGCATTATTTTTTTTTTTTTTTAAAGATTTTATTTATTGGGGCACCTGAGTGGCTCAGAGGGTTAAGCCTCTACCTTCATCTCAGGTCATGATCTCAGGGTCCAGGGATCGAGCCCAGCATTGGGCTCTCTGCTCAGCAGGGAGCCTGCTTCTCCCTCTCTCTGCCTACTTGTGATTTCTGTCAAATAAATAAATAAAATCTTAAAAAAAAGATTTTATTTATTTATTTGACAGAGAGATCACAAGTAGGCAGAGGCAGGCTGAGAGAGGGAGGGGGAAGCAGGCTCCCTGCTGAGCAGAGAGCCCAATGCTGGGCTTGATCCCAGGACCCTGGGATCATGACCTGAGCCGAAGGCAGAGGCTTAACCCACTGAGCCACCCAGGCGCCCCTCTCACATCTTTTTGACTTCCAATCATTGAGTACTAAAACTGCCCTCCCCCACCATAGCCCCTGCAAATTGAATATGAATGTGTCGGTGTAAACTTCAGGGAAGTCCCCACAATAGCTCACTTGTGGGCAGTCTTCACACCTGTTGTGCTGGGCCACTCAGTAAGATCACCAGAGGCAAACTGCCAACCAGGACAGTCTCTCAGATTGCTCCTGCTGGCCCCGGACTCTCTGAAGATGCTTTGAACCTTACATCTCTGCAGGTGATTGTGAAGAGCCCCAGGTCCACAGGCCTGGGGGGCCCCGGCAAAGTGCGTGTGTATTGCACTAGCTTGCGTCCTGCACGTCAAGCTAAGCAGAGACCTGGGACCGGGCACGTGTTGGGAGAGTCTGGATTGTGCGAATAGGGTCTTGGAGGTCCATGAAGTTCTTATTTAAGATGGTCACGGAGGCTCAGTGGATATACCAGTGGGAGGCCACTGATCTGTATGGGTGTTGGCAGGGACACTTGTGTCCCAATATGCACTGATCTCCCATTCACCTGCTGTCTAAACGTGCATGTGCCCAACGGAAATGCTGTCTACTGTGGACGAAAATGAAGCCAGGTAGAATGTAAGGGCCCTAGCTAAGGTTGGGTTGATCGATCCTTTCCAGACATCTGTCAGAGGAGCTGGAATGCTTTTCTGCAAGGGGCTATTCCTTCCCAGAGGGGTCTTTCCTAAAGGTCTTGCAAGTAGGTGTAAACCTGTTTGTATTTCCCTTGGGTGGAGGTGGCAGGGGGAACAAGTTTGTATGATTGACAATAGGGAGGTGTTTAGTTGAGCTAGTGTGGTTATGACTGGGGAAAGGTTGGAATAAGCAATCAGAGCACCTCGTTGTAACAGCTTCACCTGACAGGTCATACCCACAGGCTTGCAGGTGACCAGTAGTGGCATTTGGGACTAAAGGGAAGTTAGTTACAGGAAAGACCAAGGGGTCTCCAGCATCATGAACAGATCAGAGTTTCTGGTGACAGATCTAATACTCAGAGAGGTTCCCCCCTTTTGCAAGAGACTGAGAAATATAGATGAGAGCATTGTCTTTTCAAATGAAAGAGGAGACAGAAAGTAGCAGTGAGAAAAGGATAGCCAGGCCTATTCTGATCATCTCGGGAAAGTTCTCTCCTTCATCTGTCTGCTTCAGTTCCTGGAGATCTGTACTTGGTCACCAGCTGGTGTGCAAGTCTAATCAGGGTTTGGTGCTTTCTTTAGATGTGACACATGAATCCAAGAGTCTAGTCTTTAGAGTTTGGTGGCACAAGGGCTGGTACAACAGTATCTGATTAAAGGGCTTTCCAATGGGAATGAAGAGACTCTTTCAGGAGAGGTTTTTTCCAATAGATAAAGTCACCAGTTTATAAAGGTGATGTTTTACGTTTCTGTCTTCCAGAGTGTGCTGTGGAATGATTGCTCTCTAAAAGCATGACTATTTTTAATAGCAATTAGACTTTAATATTGAGGTATGTCCCCTTTTATCAACTGCGGGTCAAAGCAGGGTTTAGGGGTATCAGGTATCCTGTTTCAAAGAGAATAGATTCTCACTGAGAATTATGTAACTTATGTCAATGCATATATTGTCATAAAAATAAGAATACTTAAGCATTTAATACTTAATATTTAATACAAATTTAATAAGAGCATCGGAATGTGGGAGGGATCAGGTAGGGAGAAAAAGTTAAATGCTCTAATTTTCATTTAAAGATATACTTTACCAAATTGCTGTGAATTATAGATAGCTTATAGAAGAAATAAAACAGAGGTCCTTAAAATCTTGAAAATGGGGACGCCTGGGTGGCTCAGTTGGTTAAGCAGCTGCCTTCGGCTCAGGTCATGATCCCAGCGTCCTGGGATCGAGTCCCGCATCGGGCTCCTTGCTCGGCAGGGAGCCTGCTTCTCCCTCTGCCTCTGCCTGCCTCTCTGTCTGCCTGTGCTCGCTCTCTCTCTCTCTAACTAATAAATAGATAAAATCTTAAAAAAAAATTTAAAAAAAAAAATCTTGAAAATGACACATTAAAGCAATCTAGTTTCCATCAGAGTTTTAGAAATTGTTACCCAGTTCAGTGTTATGATCTTAAATTAATTAAAACCTGTCAAATCTTTCCCATAAATCTCCTTGAAGATGAAGTATTAAAACAATAACGGTAAATGACACAAGATTTAAAAATAGCAATGGTTAGAGATCTCATGGGAATTTATTATGATGTAACTGGCAAGGATGTTTGGTTATTTCTGTGACATACTTCAAGGTAATAGCATAAAAGTACATATCAGATTTTTAGGAGTTTCACATGATTTATAGAACACTTATATTAAGATGTCTCTATATGAGTATAATCAAAGTTTAGCATCACTTCTTCTACACTACTTGTCATGTAATTTAACATATCAGATAAGCCTAATTAGTATAGTATTACATTTCCCATTTTATAAGGAGAGGAAACAGACCTTTTGAGAGCTGCTAAGTAAGCATCTTATAGAAATAGTCATAGTTACCTTTGGGTAAAAAGGCTTTATGTATAATTTAATTTTGGGAAGTTGGTCAAAAATATCAAAAGGTGTTGGATCATTGCCCAAATAAGATTATAGATCATTGTGAAGCAGTATTTAATTATCTATTTGACAAAAGTGACAGTAAAGGACTTCAGAGGCAAATACAAAGTTGTAAGAAAAGTCACAAAGTTGTAAGAAAAACGTAGCTCTCTTAATATCCAGAAGGCTTGGTTTTCTTCAGTACCCAAAGACCTGATGAAGACACAATATATAATCTTTGTTTTCTATACAGATTACATTAAAGGTAAAGAAAAACCTTTGTATAGAACTTATTACTGAGAAGAGGCCTGTAAGAAAACTTTGTTTTTTGTTTTTTTTTTTAAAGATTTTATTTATTTATTTGACAGAGAGAGAGAAAGATCACAAGTAGGCATAGAGAAGGGGAAGCAGGCTCCCCACTGAGCAGAGAGCCCGATGCGGGACTCGATCCCAGGACCCTGAGATCATGACCTGAGCCAAAGGCAGCGGCTTAATCCACTGAGCCACCCAGGTGCCCAACTTTGTTGTTTTAACTGAAGGAAAATTCTGATTATGTACTAGTGTATTTTTGATATTAAAACTCTTTTTTAACTTAAATAAATTTATTCTAATTTTAGGTTGACTACATATAGAATTCCTTCCTCACTATTTCTTTTCCATAAACCTACACACCTTTATATATCTATTTAAAGTTTAAAAAAAATTTAAATCTGGAGCAATCATTTTACTTGAGAACAAAATTACTTTTTTTTTTTTTAACTTTACCACCACCACCACCACCAAACCTCATGTCCTTCATACCTTTCCCTATCTAAAACATGTAATCTTTTTTAAACCTGCTTTTCATATAAATCATTTTCTTTCACTTTTATTATTTCTAGTAGTTTTATTAAAAAACATTTTTGGTGGCAATTTTAACTTTATCAGTTCAAATGTTATTTTCTCAATCTCAAAAACTTACAAAGCTTATCTAGAAAAGAAATGCAAGGTCGTTGTTACAGAGGAATTACAGACTTACTCTTAGAGGATAGCATAATTGCTTATGCATTACATTAAAAATGTAAACTTCTCTTATATAATATAGTTATAATAAAGTATATGCTTTTTGGAAATTATGGTATGAGAGTCACTCGTGTTCATAGGCTCATCCTCACTTTGCTCTGTTGGACTGGGAATGCTAGAACAGGCAGGTCAACGGGATCCCCACATTATTGTTGAAGAAAGCTGCTCTACGTTGAGTCGGCAGAATCAAGATCTGAAAAATAGGACTTTTAAACTGATGGCAGAGCTGTAAATATCTGGGAAGCCTTCACCAGAATTCCAGGCCTTGCAATTAGTTATAAGAAATGGGGGAGGGCGCTTGGGTGGCTCAGTGGGTTAAAGCCTCTGCCTTCCTCAGGTCATGATCCCAGGGTTCTGGGATCGAGCCCCACATCGGGCTCTCTGCTCAGCGGGGAGCCTGCTTCCTCCTCTCTCTGTCTGCCTACTTGTGATCTCTGTCTGTCAAATAAATAAGTAAAATCTAAAAAAAAAAAAAAAAGAAATGGGGGAAAAGTCTTAAATAGATTGCTGCCTGGGTGCAAATCTGAAAAGACACGGCACCAAAGTGTGAGCCTATCGAAGAGTGATTATGTGATTACAGTTTGCCTGTGAGGAGTTACCACTGTATGTGCAGGACAGAGGGGGTTGGCTTTGCATTCCCCATTTCAGCTGGCGACGCAGACCCTTTTGATGCTCAGATAACCGTGATGTAAGAGCAGTGGCCTTCAGACACGTTGGATCATTCCACAGAAAGAATATAGTGTATATTCTGGCCTATCATATACCTCCATATGCAAAACTGTGTAAGCAACTGGGAGCCGTGATTGCTAGAGAAGCCTGGGACGACATCAGGCAACCCATTTAAATGGGGACTGACTATTGGCAGTTTCAAGCTGAGCTTCACGAAGATTTTCTGGAGGACTCTCTTCACTCTGAGGCCACTCAAGGGCTTGGGGTCCCTTGGAGCTCCACTGGCCTGGAAAGCCCTTGACATTCACCCAAGGCTGGCTGACCCTGGGGCTACTGGGGCTGCCTGCCTGCAGCTCAGAGTAGTCAGGGACCTGAAATAAGACATGTCTGCCTACAATTAAACATCCTTTTTTTTTTTTAGTGAATCTGTTTTTGGCATAGCTTGTAAACTGGGCCTAAACAAAGATAAAACTGAGGACCAATCGGGGATCTATATCTGGCTTGAAAACCCTGCATATTAAATTTCAAGGCATATTGCAGGTTCCAATAGGACTGTCACGTTTTACTGATAGAGGTTCCCATATTCTTGGGGTAGAAATATGTGGTGTAAAATAGAAGCCTCATGTATGCCACAAAGGACAGTGGTAAGTGTTACATGCTCAGTTTCCTATCTAAATCTCACTGCACACCTTAGAAGGTGTCCCTGTTCATTTAAAGTCTGGACGTGATATCCATGGGACTATTGTTCATAGGTGATTATGGATGGATTAAACCGTGTTAACTAGGAACATAGCAAATTATCAATTTTTTGGCTCATTTATACTTAAAGGTAGACTTGCCCATTCTGCATATTAAGCAGCTTCTCTCTTACAAAATGTTAGCGCACAGAGTACATCAGGAGTTAAATCTGGGTTATCGTCACAGACTCTGCCAGGTCTCCAGTGCAGAACTCAACAGTAAGGGAAAGGTAGGAGAGTCAGGACCCGGTTGACTTGCTACACACACCAGGTTATAGTAGCCAAGGCCAGTTGGTCATCCAGGTGAATCTTCACCCTCCAAGTCAATGTCCAGGCGAGAGTGTTGTTCAGGATCCTTACTGATTCTTGTGTAAATTTCCACTACTTCAGCGCGTGGCCCGAGTATTTGGTGTCTCCATTGATTGGAGGATTCCCAGGGGTTAGATGGTGCTAGTAGTAAAGGATGAGATGGAGAGGGGTTGGTTTTGCTGATGCGGATGATGTTGGTGATGCTGGTGAGTTCTCAGCTGCAATAAGGTGAGGCGGATGGTGATCTGTAAAGGAAGTAGAGGATGTCACAGACACTGGAGTATCTGGACCAGAAGGTCGTATTCCGCTTGGGAATTGTGGCTGTCGGAAGAGCATCCGTAGCTGCAGTGAGGATGGGAGCCAAGAGTAAGCAGTAGGCAGAATAGCGAGGCCAGCAGGCAGCAGGCTGCACTGACCAGCTTCGTAATGTTGATAGAGTTCAAGATGCATAGTGGATTCATGCCTGTAGAATAAAGGTAGGTGCCCTATACGTTTTCAATTCTTCCTTGTTCTTGCCACTCAGAGAAACCTGTAGTTATCATGGCCATTATTGCCAACATTCCTCCAAGTCTAATCATCCTGCACATGCTAGGCTAAATATTAGGCATCTAGTATAGATAAAAGATGGTGCTGTTTCACTCTGAAATTGTTATAGAGGTATTACATTATTTTCCTTAATTTCATGTGATATTCTTTTTCCTTTGGTCACCCGATAGGTTTTATTTGTGCTATGCCTCCACCCCCGCACAGGACTGTATATATTATTATGTTTTTAATGAATACTTTTTTAAAAAAGATTTATTTGACAGACAGAGATCACAAGTAGGCAGAGAGGCAGGCAGAGAGAGAGGGGGAAGCAGGCTCCCTGCTGAGCAGAGAGCCCGATGTGGGGCTGGATCCCAGGACCCAGAGATCATGACCCAACCCGAAGGCAGAGGCTTAACCCACGGAGCCACCCAGGTGCCCCTTTAATGAATATTTTAAATTCAGATTTTGGGGTGTTCTTGCTAATTCTTACCTCTGTGGATAACAGCCATATTCGTTCAACAGTTTTTCCATTCTTTCTATAACTATGACTTAGAGACCTGGCTGCCATCAGATTGTTTTAGTCAAAGCTTTCGTGTCTGGATTGTTAGTAAGCACTCTATAAGCTTTTGCTTGAATAAGCCATTATACATGTCAGTTTATCCCGAGGCAATTGTAGGGTAAGTTTAAGTTCCAACTTCCTTAGTTCATTCTTGTATTCACTTTCCCGTGAAGTGGATGCTATAATCAGATTTTATGATGGTTGGAACACCATAGAAAGGATTGACATTTCCATCCTGATGGTGGATTTTTTTTAAGTTTTATTTTTTTTCAGTGTTCCAAAATCCATTGTTTAGGCACCACACCCAGTGCTCCATGCAACACGTGCCCTCCTTAATACCTGATGGTGAATTTTTAAAAAATAATTTTCCTGCAAGGATAGAATGTTCCTGTTCGGGACCACGTATCTACCTACAATGGTGTATGCACTCTTTGATATAGGCAAGAGCCCTATATAATCCATTTGTATGACTTTGAAGGGTCTGTCTGCTTTAACCTTATCTGGAGTATTCATTAATGACCCCAAGCTTTAAACTTTCAGCAAGTCTCGTATTTCTGAATTTGAAATGGGAGATGTGTAGTAGTAGGTCTCTTTTCTCTAACCACATTCTAATGCTATGTGTGCTAGCATGGCTTCTTTGATGATGTGCCCATGCAAGGACCCTATCGTTTGTATGTTACATTCCAATGTCTGTCCTGTTTATGTACGGTTATGTTTGGAATTAGTTACCTCCTTAGCCATAAGTCATTGGTTTTCTGTTTTTTTTTTTAAGATTTTATTTATTTGACAGAGAGAGAGATCACAAGCAGGCAGAGAAGCAGGCAGAGGGGGGTGTTTTTCTGCCTTAAGATAAATTTAAACTTCTTTATTATTCTCTGGGAGAGATCGTCTACCTAGTTATTAAATCTGGCTACTTCAGAGTTTTCCGACATGCAGAGACATGAATGATGAATAGGGAGATGGCAGCCAGTGTGTTTTCTGCCATCTGTCCTTACCACATATCTTACTTCCCATTTTCCAGTCATTTTCCTGCCATGTTCTTGACCAAAGAGCTACTGTTAGCTCTATTAGCTACTGCCCATGGGTCTGATAAAACATATGTCTCATTCTAATTTTCCCTGAGTGTCCAATCATCGATTTTAGGATTAGTTCGAGTTTTGTGCTGATTTTCCAAAGCCTGATTCTGCCAGGATTAGACCATCACTATCCTCAAGGTCTGCTAGAATAGTTCAGAGGACATCATAAGGCTGGTCCGTCTGTAAACCACACATGGTTGAGTGCCAAGGACCGGGGCGCTCCCCATCATCCAGGTGCTCCAGCTTGGCTAAGCTCGCCCCTTGGATATTCCAGCAGTTCTACTACTGGCATTGTGGACATTTCTTCAGTTCATGCAGGTGGTCAGAACTCCATCCATTAGTCCTTTCTGGAAATACCCAATTCCCCTGTTAGGATCTTATGGTCAGGAGCGGTTCCCCTCTGTTTGTCAGGGGTCTGCTTCACCCACTCCAGAATAGACCGTTGGAGTGTCAGGATAGTTTTAGTCCTCTGAAGGCAGGACATAGAGAAATGAGGAAAAGAGGAAAGGAATCTGCCACAGATGAAGGTAATAGTAGGCAAGAAATGAGAAGAAGGCAAAAGCACATAAAATCAGGTACTTACAACATCCGGTCTCCTCAGCTGGGAGAGCCTGGTAGAAACAGCCAGGCTGGAGTCCCTGAGTGGCCTGGGCAGAGTGTCCTCCCCTCACGTGAGACTTCCAACTGCCCCTCCCCATAGGGCCATATTCATAGGCCAAACAACAGGGTTTGAAGTTAAACATTTGTTTGCCTATGTGCAGTATGGAATGAGCTGCATTTCTTTGTTATCATGTCATTATATGTATTTTTTAAGATTTTATTTATTTGACATCGAGATCACAAGTAGGCAGAGAAGCAGGCAGAGAGACGGGGAAGCAGGCTCCCTGCTGAGCAGAGAGCCCGATGTGGGGCTCCATCCCAGGACCCTGGGATCATGACCTGAGCCGAAGGCAGAGGCTTTAACCCACTGAGCCACCCAGGTGCCCCTACGTAGTGTTTTTATTTGCAAAACAGGTTTTGCTGATATGAACAGTGGTCTCTGGCTGAGCCAAGAGGAGAGTCTGCTGAATCCCTAGGGGGAGCTCAGAGGGTTTGCTCTCTGGCTAGCAGTGATTCGTCTATTAACGGGGTTAGGTTTTATAAAGGGACAGTATTTATGGCAAATGGATGAGTGGTATTATGTGGGTTTATTTTCTGTAGGTCTGTTTACTGTACCAGGTGGTGGTTTCTGTTGGTCTGCTTCTCCTACGTAGTTTCTGGGGTATCTGTGTGAGCTTCTACTTTTACGATTTGTTTCCAAGGGTGGCGGTCTAAATGGTGTAGGTGGCCAGAAAGGCCTTGTAGATTTGGGTCTAGAGAGTCTATTTTCATTTGGTCTATTTTTATTGGGTGTAGGTCTGTTTTGTCTACATACATGAATGTTAAAGCTACAGCCTTTATTTAACGTCTATTTTTCTTAGCAATCTCTACATCCAAAGTGGGGCTCAAACTCCCAACCCCGAGATCAAGAGTCGCACACTCTTCCAACTGAGCCAGCCAGGTGCCCCTCCAGCCTGTTACCTGACTTCCTCAGCTGTTCTTATCAATCAGTTCCCCCGTGTTTCTGGTGCCTGCAAAGAGCATAAATAATGCTGTTCTGTCTTGTGGGGGTGCTGCTTTTATACTTTTTAATTTGTTCTGTTGCTTCCACATCTAGCTGTGTGGGCGTCTATTCCAACCATAAATCATAGTTAACAGTTTGACTTTCATTGCATTAGTAGCTTCCCCAGCGGTTTTCCATGGAGATGTTGGAAGGGATGATCCCTCTGGAATAGGCCGTCTTAATCTCCAGGTTGCTGCTGCCAAAGATTGTGTGAATTGCTACTATTTTCTCCAGATGCTCGAAGGGGCCGATGCAGTGTTAGCATTGCTAGTAATGGGTTTGAGGTGCAATGTCTGCTGCTGTGAGGATCAGGTTTTGTTCTCCTTTGGACCATAAATCTAACAGTCTCTGAGGTTATGTGTCACAATCAGTATGTTGGAATTCCATTTTAATTTTTGTTATTTCTTGTCTGGTATAAGCTTTCCCTTCAGTGACTGATTGGTTCTATATTATCATTTGTTTTATCTGTTTTCATGAGCCTAGCTTCTAGTTAGTTAAACAGCATCAAAAGGGTTAAAATAGTTGTCAGCTCTCGTCTAAGTTGGTGCCTTAAGGAGCAAAGGGGTCTGGATTTCTCCCTCTCCTGGAGATCACTTTTTGTGCCAGCACTTCTCCTTTCTGCCTATAGACATCTGTGTGACTTAATGCTCCTGATAAGAGGACGGTAATGGCTTTAGTTCTAATATAGGATGCTCATTGGGTTGGGTGATCAAGCCAACATCTGGAGTCTCAAGTGTTTTCCAGCCTGTTTTCAATAGGTCTCTAGAAATCCTCTGAAGTTTATATATAATCCATTCTACCTCTAAACTGCCTCTTGAGTAATTTTGGTGGGGTTAGTGAGCAAGGCATATTTTCTATTTTCTCTTGCCCTTCACAACTGTGTTCAAAATAGGTTGTTTTTTTTTTTTATAGATTTTATTTATTTATTTGACAGAGATCACAGGTAGGCAGAGAGGCAGGCAGAGAGAGAAAGAGGAGGAAGCAGGCTCCCTGCTGAGCAGAGAGCCCGATGCGGGACTCGATCCCAGGACCCCGGGATCATGACTTGAGCTGAAGGCAGAGGCTTTAACACACTGAGCCACCCAGGCGTCCTAAAATAGGTTTAATTATAGAAGTCTGTTGGGGAGGGAATAGTGCATTAAAAAGACAGGCAAGCCAGCTAGGGACCTGTTTGAGAAAAATTGTCAGGAGTAGCCTGGGAGTGGGCTGTTGGGGGTACACGGCATCTTCCCAGTTCTAGGCCCCGATGTGCATATTCTCCCTGAAGGCAGAGCTGGAAGAACTTAGACTGCCGTGCACAGTCTGCCTAGGCAAACTGGCCTGAGTATCCTCCCATAAGGGACACTCGGGTGCCTTGATTGCTGGGGACCCCAGAACTCATCAGAAAACCAGTGAACATATAGACGATCCCTGACAGTTTAAAGCTGATACCTCGGGAATATTTGGGGGGTTTGTCTCTCACTGCCACAGAGGTGATACAGGTAAGATTGGGGACCAGCCAGAGCTCCACAGCCCAGGGGCGCCCTTGTGGCCGAGGCTGGTTGGTACGTATGTACTATTCACGCATGGGCCAGGCAAGCCAGTGTAGCCAGGGACCTGGAACACAGAAAGTGTCCAGAGAGTCCTGGTGTCAAGAGCAGGCTCTTGGGTGTCTGTGGTGTCTACCTTTATCTAAGACCCAGTCTACACTAACACATCTATTCCCTCTGGGGGCAGAGCTGGAGGAATCCGGACTGTCGTGGCAGGGTGGGACCACCTAGGCTGGCTCGAGTGCCTTTCATTAAGAGGTACCTGGGAGACCTGACTGTTGGTTTATGGGGAGGAAGAATTTTCTTCCACCCTTCAAGCTGGTCTAAGAATTAAATTGACATGAGACAGATTAACACAAGAAAAAAAAAACATTATTTTGTACACACAGATGTCCACTAATGAAACAGAGCAGCCCCCCACATGACCAAAGCATGCAGCTTTTGTGTTTAGGCAAAGAAACATAAATCTGTGAGGAATGAACAAAACAGAAAACTTAGGTTCATTAGCCTTAACTAGTACAAAATTATAAACTGAATTTGGGCTAGAGTAGTAAATTAGTAAAAATAGCAAGACATGCTTATATAGTCTTCTCTCAGGTGATAAGGTCTTTCTACCTCCCGATGTAGGAAGCGTATCTTTCACACTGGACATTTCTTTTCTGCCATCTGGAGACAAAGAGGGTCTGAGCATTCTTCCTATACGGGCTGTTTCTCAAATAACTTTAATTCAAAATAACGTGAAATGTAGCATATTTTGGGGTGGCCTTTCCTGGGCCCTTAGAGTTCCCAAAGACGCCACATACTAAAATCTGACCTGGTAGATTGTTCTGTCATGGAACCAGTGCCTTTAGTGTTGACAACAGGTCAGTTCTATTCAATCCCTTTCAGGAGGTGGTGATGCATGTGTATTCCCCAAGGTAGGCTTATGGTTCTAAAAGGTGTTAAGAGGCATTTCTATGGAAATAAGAGAAAAACAATGGTTAAGGATTGGAGAAAAATACAAACCAGTTGCAGAGTTCTGAGACTACCAAGTTGAGAAGAGTTTTAGATGTCAACGTATCTTTAGATGAAGTTCTTGGGGTTCAGTGTGAATGTCTCTGGTAATCCTTCGGGTGGCCTCACAGCAGCCTGCACAAGGTCCTCCATACACGGCTGTTGCGTTGGTTTCCCTGAGGTTCACATCAAGTCGTTCGTATTCAGTTTGGAAGGCTTCAGGAAACCTGAAGGCAGGCTTCGGGGGAAAAGGCGGCAGATTGAGGTTTCGGTGACTGCAAATCAAAAGGATGGGAGAGATTGTAAATGTCAGTTTGGAGCACAGTAGCCAGAGTTTGGAGGAAACCAGAACAGTTTGGGATCTAGTCGAGTTTACAGGTAGAAAACAAAATCTCAAAAACAATAAACAGAAATAGAATCTAATATCCAAAAATAAATATTACAGTTTCTAAGGAAGCATTTTTTCTCTCTATAATTACCCCATTTCCATCAATGGTTATTACAGTAAGTAATCTGTTCACAAATTAAGCATAATTTCAAAAAACATAATTATTTACAAGTGCAGCAAGAGTAGTGATCGGCCCTATAAGCTCTTTTAAATCTGCTTCGGTATAAGGAATCTCCAGACTGAACTTTTAACAGCCCCTTGAAGCTCAGAAGCCAAGCCAGACACTTGCCATCAGATTTTACCTGCAATATCCATAGAGTCGAATTACCTTCTCTCTTTTCAAGATCCTCGAATCTCCCGAGATTTCTGCATCTGCCAGGAAGTAACCTTTACTCACCTGATAAGGCGGCTGAGATCCTGGTAAGCAAGATATCGGGCTGATATTTCCAAGGGGATTTATTGGCTCCATAACATCATCCTTAGGTTCCTAAAGCTGTCTGCTCATCTCTGAGATACGCATGTCTTTCTCAAATAGGACATTCCAGTCAAAGCCTTGGTAATAAAACCAATGTTTCCAACGGTGTCTTGTCACAAAGAGAACAGATTCTTATTGAAGTCAGACAAATATTTCTATGAAACTGTAAGAATACTCATTAGAGAAAGTCCAAATCCTGGAGAGATCAGATAAGGCGAAAAGGACAGGTTTCAAGTCTGCTTACAAAGGTATAATTTACCAAGTTGCTGTGAGTCATCTTTAGCTTATGAGGAAAGGCTTTCTTGGATCTTGAAAATAAAAGACGAAGTAACAAGCAGTATTTCAAACAAAAAGTCATAAAAATTATAATCCTTCTCAGTTTCTTCAGTACCATGTGGTTATTTTTTGTTGATCTTTTGTTAGTAGTTTTATGAAGCCTTCAGTTTCTCTGTTAGAGTTCCTGTAAATTCTTACCCAGTGCAGGGGTATGATCTCAAAGCTACTAGAGACCTGTATTCTAGAGTACTTGTCAGAGTCTTTTCCCTTAATCTCCGTAAATGAAGGACTTTTGCAAAAGCATCAGAGTAAATCTTTTGTCTGTAAATGACAAAAGTCTTAAAAATTATAGTGGTTAAGGCTCTGATTAGAGTTCGTTACAATGTAACCAGGAGGGTAGTTTGGTTACTTTTGTGACACACAGCACTTCAAGATTAGAACTAGAATTGCAAGTGATTACATACCAGGACATAACAGATTTCTAGGAGTTCCACACAATTTCTAGAACACTAATCTTAACATATTTAAATATAATCTAAAAGTTTAGCATCGCTTATTTGACAATGCTTCCCATGTGATTTAACATAAATAAGACAAATTCTCTCTTTTATAAGGAGAACAAATCCTTCAGCTGTTGTAGGAATCCTGCGGAATATTTTAAAGTTAGTTTGTGTTCAAGACTTCATTTTAAAATTTGATTTTGGGAAGTTTGTCAAATATCAGAAGCTTTGCACATGTGATGAAATAGGATCACAGATTATGTAACCATACTTAGCTGTCAGTTTAACCAAAATGTCAATTAAAGACTTCACAGGCAAACACAGAAAGTTAAATAGCTATAAACAAACTTAGCTCTTTTAATATTAAATAGGAAAAAAAAATAACAGTCCTGATAAAGACAACACACAGAATCTTTATTTTTCTAGGTAGGCTGCGTTAAAAGTAAAGAAAAACATTATTTACAATTCCTTATTAAAAGCAGACAAATAGGGACGCCTGGCTGGCTCAGTTGGTTGGGCGGCTGCCTTCGGCTCAGGTCATGATCCCAGCGTCTTGGGATCGAGTCCCGCATCAGGCTCCTTGCTCGGCAGGGAGCCTGCTTCTCCCTCTGCCTCTCTCTCTGTCTGCCTGTGCTCGCGCGCTCTCTCTCTCTCTAACTAATAAATAAATTAAAAAAAAAATCTTAAAAAAAAAAAAAAAGCAGACAAATAGGGGCACCTGGGTGGCTAAGTGGGTTAAGCCTCTGTCTTTAGCTCAGGTCATGATCTCAGGGTCCTGGGATGGAGCCCCGCATCGGGCCTCTCTGCTCAGCAGAGAGCCTGTTTCCCCCTCTTTCTCTGCCTGCCTCTCTGCCTACTTGTGATCTGTCTGTCCAATAAATAAATAAAATCTTTAAAAAAAATAAATAAAAGCAGGCAAATAATTTAAAAGCCCATCCTTTTAACAGAAAAATCAAGTTTTAATTTTGCACCAGCTAACTTTTGATATTAACTCATTTTAAATACGTTTTAATCTTACCCAATGGACCACACATTAAAGTCCCATTTTAATTAATTAATTTGAAAAGGTCCCATTCTAAAGATTCCTTTTTCACAAAGCTTTTACAACTTTTGTTTTTCCTCTTTAAATAATAAGCCTCCCTTTAGGATAAATTACATTTTTTCTTAACAAAAATTAATTTTAAAAAAGGGAAGGTATGAGGAATAGAAATAAACTCAACCCCCTATGTGGGGCTCAAAATCATGATCTCCAGATTAGGGGTCACATACTCTACTGACTGAGCCAGCCAGGTGCTCCTATTCCGTGTGTGGATGTGTGTGTCTTTATTTTTCGTAGATATAACCATATATATTAGAATTTTTAACCCTTAGTTTCCACTAGATAATAAACTTTAGAGTCTAAGTGGTAAGAAATTATGAACTGTTGCACCAACCTTCTTTAGATTGGTACATTTATGAATGCATTTCATAATTCCTAAAAACACGCTTTTTCATAGTAGTCTTTCAGCAAAGCACAAAAAATGTTCACTAACAGACCAAATTTATCTTCGGTTTTTCTGTAATCAGAAAGCCAAAAGTAGATACACCTATGTTCAGTAATGTTTTATTATTTTATTTCAAAAAGATCCAGATATTCAATGTAATTAATTTAACTCATTACTTAACAGAAAAATTTTAAGGTTTCAGGTTATCAAAACATTTTTGGAAGCTATTTGGAAAGTTTACTTAAAAACTTTTGATACTTTTTTACTTCTAAACTTATTTTAAAGATTTTACTTATTTATTTGAGAAAGAATAAGAGCGATCAGAGAGAGAGGGAGAAGCAAATTCCCCATGGAGCAGGAAGCCCCATGCAGGGCTCTATCCCAGGACCCTGAGATCATGACCTGAGCAGAAGGCAGATACTTAAGCAGCTGAGCCACCCAGGCACCCCAATTTGTTTTTAACAATTATGGTTAGATTACCCACAAACACTTCGTGAGATAACCACACAAAGTCAGCCATTCTTCCAAGCTATTCTGTTCTTGTTGAAAAATTTTGTGACCTAAATAATATGAACTTATCTGACTTCCAGTAAACCCAAGCAGAATAAGTTTTCATTTTGAACGTGATAAATTAGTTTTCATATTGAATATTTTCCTCGATCATGTGAACCTGAAATTCATTTGGACTGTTTCTATTCTGAGAATTTTCATAATACTAAATTTTTATAAGTATTTAATTTTTAAGCCAATTAAATAGAGCTCTTTACAAATGAACTCTGGAAATAACATTGAGAGATAGAAAAACACCGTATTTATAAGGCACATACATACACAATATAAAACTCACTAGTTTATAAACAGTTGCAATAAAGTTTACTTGCTCAGATGTTTTACTATTTGTGGAAAAGACCTTTAAGATTTGTATTTGTCCTTGGAATTAATCTTACAGAGGCTGTGCTGGAGTTCGGGCACACAAGCTATTTTAGCAGCTTGTATTTTAAAAAGTCCTCTTCCCTTTTCTCCCCTTCAGTCTCAGGTGACTGGGGGCCATGTTTACATTTCAAAGACCTAAGGTTTATGACTTTAAGGGATAGAGAAAGAATGCAAGTTGTCCTTTTAAAGAGATTCAGTGTAATTGTTATTTATCTTTGAAGCACAGTGTAATTTTCTTCTGATATCCTGATGTTCTGAACATCTGCAAGCATTTTGAGAGAAGTAGACAAAGTCTGGGGATTAGTAAAGACCAGGGGGCTTTGACTTGTTTCTAGAGCTGTACTTCTGGTGTGGAGATTTGCAAGGCAAGGCAGTTGTTTTTAATTCCCTCCAAAGACCTGGAGTACAGCCTGAATACTAAGAGACTGAGTCACCTTTTTAAATTCAACTAGCTACTTTGTATCAGGGAGATTTTACCTAAAATGGGAATCAAAAGACTGAGGACTTTCTAAGGTATGTATAAAGTATTTTAACAAAAGCCTTCTGAGTACACGGTTGGACCTTGGCTTCTATTAGTCCCTGAACATCAATATTCTGCTGTTCATTTGCAGGCAGACCTAGGAGATATTCTGGTCACCTGTTTTCTGTGTGTGTGTGTGTGGGGGGGTGGGGTTTAGTGTTGTGATGGGCACTTACCTTTCTAATTCTTCTCTAAATTTGGGAAGGAGGTAGATGGAGGTAGAAAGGCTTTCTGATTGGAAAGCTCTGCTGTTACCCAGGGGACGTGAATTTCATTTTGGTGGGGGTCTAGGATCCATCTGCAAAGGACACTGCATAGGAATGCCCGAAGCTGGCAGAGCCCGATTACAGAGCCCTGGAGAGTAGGAGCACAGCCCTACTTACTGCCAGTCTCGGAGTGTGTATGAAATTCATTTCCTAGCTCTCAGCACTTACATGAGTGATCTGTGTACTTTGAACCTAGAGATTAGGACTAGGATTTGTACAGGAATTCAGTAAGGTGTCAGGATATAAAATCAATGCACAGAAATCAGTTGCATTTCTTTACACCAACAACAAGACAGAAGAAAGAGAAATTAAGGAGTCAGTCCCATTTATAGTTGCACCTAAACCATAAGATACCTAGGAATAAACCTAACCAAAGAGGCAAAGCATCTGTACTCAGAAAACTATAAAGTACTCATGAAAGAAATTGAGGAAGACACAAAGAAGTGGAAAAGCATTCTATGCTCATGGATTGGAAGAACAAATATTGTGAAAATGTCTATGCTACCTAATCTACACATTTAATGCAATCCCTATCAAAATACCATCCATTTTTTTCAAAGAAATGGAAGAAATAATCCTAAAATTTATATGGAACCAGAAAAGACCCTGAATAGACAGAGGAATGTTGTAAAAGAAAGCCAAAGCTGGTGGCATCACAATTCCAGACTTCAAGCTCTATTACAAAGCTGTCATCATCAAGACAGTATGGTACTGGCACAAAAACAGACACATACATCAATGGAACAGAATAGAGAGCCCAGAAATAGACCCTCAACTCTATGGTCAACTAATCTTTGACAAAGCAGGAAAGAATGTCCAATGGAAAAAAGACAGCCTCTTCAACAAATGGTGTTGGGAAAATTGGACAGCCACATGCAGAAGAATGAAATTGGACCATTTCCTTATACCACAGGCAAAAATAGTCTCAAAATGGATGAAGGACCTCAATGTAAGACAGGAATCCTTCAAAATCCCTGAGGCAACCTCTTTGACCTCAGCCACAGCAACTTCTTCCTAGAAACATCACCAAAGGCAAGGGAAGCAAGGGCAAAAATGAACTATTGGGACTTCATCAAGATCAAAAGCTTTTGCACAGCAAAGGAAACAGTCAACAAAACCAAAAGACAACTGACAGAATGGGAGAAGATATTCACAAATAACATATCAGATAAAGGGCTAGTATCCAGAATCTATAAAGAATTTATCAAACTCAACACCCAAAGAATAAATAATCCAATCAGGGAATGGGTAGAAGACATGAACAGACATTTCTGCAAAGAAGACATCCAGATGGTCCACAGACACATGCAAAAGTGCTCCACATCACTGGGCATCAGGGAAATACAAATCAAAACCACAGTGAGATACCACCTCACACCAGTCAGAATGACTAAAATTAACAAGTCAGGAAATGACAAATGTTGGGAGAGGATGAGGAGAAAGGGGAACCCTCCTACACTGTTGGGAATGCAAGCTCGTATAGCCACTCTGGAAAACAGTATGGAGGTTCCTCAAAAAGTTGAAAATAGAGCTACCTTATGACCCAGAAATCATACTACTGGGTATTTACCCTAAAGATACAAATGTGATCTGAAGGGGCACGTGCACCCCAATGTTTATAGCAGCAGTGTCCACAATAGCCAAACATGGAAAGAACCTAGATGTCCATCCACAGATAAATATGGATAAAGAAGTGGTATATATATATATACAATGAAATACCATGCAGCCATCAAAACCCTTTGAAATCTTGCCATTTGCAATGACGTGGATGGAACTAGAAGGTGTTATGCTGAGTGAAATAAGTCAATCAGAGGAAGACAATTATCATATGATCTCTCTGATATGAGGAATATGAGAAGCAGAGCACGGGGTTGTGGGGGGGCAGAGAAGGAAAAAATGAAACAAGATGGGATCGGGAGGGAGACAAACCATAAGAGACTCTTAATCTCACAAAACAAATTAAGGGGGGGCCAGGGCGGGGGGTGGGTGAGGTTATGGACATTGGGGAGGGTATGTGCTATGGTGAGTGCTGTGAAGTGTGTAAACCTGGCAATTCACAGACCTGTACTCCTGGGGCAAATAATACATTATATGTTAAAAAAACAAAAAACAAAAACAAGTCATCCAAAATGGAGTTCTTAGCCCTCAATCACAGCAAACTAAGACTTAATGAAGTTTCACCCTATCCCAGGAGTGTGATCTTCAATCTGAAATTTTTTGATCAGCACCAATGAGTTTGACATGGTCACAAACCGTACTGGTCCCTTTCCCCTTAAAAGAAGATGTCCTGGTCTGAAACACAATCCTTTCTTTTGCTAATAATTTCCTTGCTCTACCCTCCCTCTTATAAAAATCTTCCATTCTGTACAGCTCCTTAGAGCAGGTCTTTGCTAGATGGGATGATGCCTTATTCATGAATTGCTTAATAAAGCTAATTAGCTATTCTAATTTACTAGGGTGAATTTCATTTTTTAATAAAATGTTCACCTCACCTAAAATTTAGACTTTATTCCTTTCATTGCCATTTGCTGGAAACAATAGTATGATTAATCTATCATTAATTTGGAATATGAGGTTTCTTTGCTGGCTTATTAAAAGGCATTATTGTATATGCTATTGGCTTATAAAATTCCACATTGAAATATAGAACTCTGATAATTTGGTGCTAATGTGGCCCACAATAGTTCCTTTAAGAAAAAAAAAATTATTTATCTGAGAGAAGGTAGGGGGGAGGGACAGAGGAAGAAGAGAGAGGGAATCCTCAGGGAGACTCCCCTGAGCACAGAGCCTGACATGAGGCTGGATCCCAGGACCCTGAGATCGTGACCTGAGCTGGAATCAAGGTTTGGCCCCTTAGCCAAGTAGCCATCCAGGCACCCCCGTGCAACAGTTATCTTACTACTGATTAACCATATTATAAACCATTTGGAATGCTCTAGTTAAGCATCTTGATGATAAGATATCATAGATCTTTGTGACTGGCAGGAGGAAACAATAAATGTGTCATACTGGGACGCCTGGGTGGCTCGGTTGGTTGAGCAGCTGCCTTCGGCTCAGGTCATGATCCCAGCGTCCTGGGATCGAGTCCCACATCGGGCTCCTTGCTCGGCAAGGAGCCTGCTTCTCCCTCTGCCTCTGCCTTCCTCTCTGTCTGCCTGTGCTCGCTCGCTCTCTAACTAATAAATACATAAAATCTTTAAAAAAAAAAAATAAATGTGTCACACTAAAAAACCATGACAAAATTACTCAAGAGGTGGTTTAGGGGTAGAATGGGTTCTATATTAACTTCTGAAGATCCCTAAAGACCTACTGAAGACTTAGTCTGGGCAAAACTTAAAATAAAGGAAACTCCAGGTGTTGGTCTGATGATCCAACAGATCCCGTCAGTTATATCCTGTATTAAAAAGAGCAACTAGAATAAAGGAAACAAGATGGGATCGGGAGGGAGACAAACCAAAAGAGACTCTTAATGTCATAAAACAAACTGAGGGGGGGTGGGGGGGAGGGGTGTTGGGAGAGGGTGGTGGGGTTACCTTATACATTTACATAAAAATTAAAAAAAAAAAGCAGCTAAGGAAGACATTACAGAGCTCAGGTACACAGATGCCTATAGGTAGAAGAGTGCTAGGGAGATAGGGAAACTGAAGGATGCTATAAAAATCTGTTTTTCTCCTTCTCTTGCTTCTGTTCTTGCTAGAACATGTACCCCCACTTAAAACCTGCCTCATAATGCAGATACTATATGTCTTCTTTATAAGGGACAAGCAGTTAATGATTTCTCTATAACAGATAACATCTAAGGAAGGACCAGATAAGGCCATGGTATGCACATTCTAGAACACCAGCACTAGACATCTCAATGCCAAGACCTGGCTCCAAGGAATAACATCTATGCCCTCGCCTTTGTTCTAACCAGTTCCTGGATGCCTGAGAGGACACATACAACAAACCCACAATCCTTGGTAAAAACCTCAGACTCCCACATATTCTGTCTGTATCTTTATTCTCTCTATGCCTTCGGTTAACTGTTTTCACCTCCTGTGGCTCACATTTCAATTCTATCCTGTGTGCAGCCATCGCTGGCACAAAAAAAAGGCATCTCCAGGGTAGAAAGAAACACAGATCCTTTTGCCTCTAAGGGCACTGATCCACATGGTGAGGATGATAATCATTTTAACTCTTGACACCAGGACATTAACAAACTGGAAGCTAAGCCCATGATAATAGACAAAATGACAAATGTGGTAATATGGAACCACTCAGTCACTGGAGAGCTTACACCAGGCAAGAAATGGTAACAAACAATTCCAACAAACTGATTTGGTCACAGAAATCCAGTGGCTATTGGACTTATGTTATAAAGGAAGACAAAACTTGAGCCTCACAGAAATAGAGGTTGTGTATCAAACCCATTACCACTGATGCTACATTAAACCCCTTAGAGCATCTGGAGAAGATAATATATTAATCTACAAAGATCTTTGTTTGATGAGGAGATTAAGATGGCCTATACCTATTATCCCTTAAAACGTCTCCATGGGGACGCCTGGGTGGCTCAGTGGGTTAAAGCCTCTGCCTTCTGCTCGGTTCATGGTCCCAGGGTCCTGAGATCGAGCCCCACATCAGGCTCTCAGCGGGGATCCTGCTTCCTCCTCTCTCTCTGCCTGCCTCTCTGCCTACTTGTGATCTCTGTCTGTCGAATAAATAAATAAATCCTTTAAAAAAAATATCCATGAAAAACAGCAGGGGAAGCTAATATAATAATGAAATTAGGACTATTAACTATGATTTACATTAAGGGACAGACACCTACACTGCTACAGGTTGAAGCAACAGAACAAATTAAGAGGTCATCTTCTAAGCTACATCCCTATAGGACAGGACAGCTGAGGAAGAAGATCAAGATAAAGGCCAGAGGGGCACCTGGCTGCTCAGTTGGAAGAGTGTGCCACTCTTGATCTCGGGGTTGGGAGTTTGAGCCCCACTTTGGATGTAGAGATTGCTAAGAAAAATAGACGTTAAAGCAAAAAATAAAGGCTGTAGCTTTAACATTCATGTATGTAGACAAAACAGACCTACACCCCAAAAATAGACCAAATGAAAATAGACTCTCTAGACCCAAATCTACAAGGCCTTTCTGGCCACCTACACCATTTAGACCGCCACCCTTGGAAACAAATCGTAAAAGTAGAAGCTCAAACAGATACCCCAGAAACTACATAGGAGAAGCAGACCAACAAAAACCACCACCTGGTACAGTAAACAGACCTACAGAAAATAAACCCACATAATACCACTCATCCATTTGCCGTAAATACTGTCCCTTTATAAAACCCAACCCCGTTAATAGACGAATCACTGCTAGCCAGAGAGCAAACCCTCTGAGCTCCCCCTAGGGATTCAGCAGACTCTCCTCTTGGCTCAGCCAGAGACCACTGTTCATATCAGCAGAACCTGTTTTGCAAATAAAACTACATAAACCACTATGTCGTCAGATACAGGATCCTAATAACAAAGACACAAGGATAGCCTACTAGTTTAGAAAACTTAAGCAATAAAAAGGGACTGATTGGAGGATGAGAAGGAAAATGAACCCCACACACATGGGTACATAGATTCCTAATAATGAGGACAGACTTTAAAGCTAAACGCCTTGGGGTGCCTGGGTGGATCAGTGGGTTAAGCCTCTGCCTTCGGCTTAGGTCGTGGTCTCGGGATCCTGGGATGGAGCCCCGCATCGGGCTCTCTGCTCAGCGGGGAGCCTGCTTCCCCCTCTCTCTACCTGCCTCTCTGCCTACTTGTGATCTCTCTGTCAAATGAATAAATAAAATCTTTAAAAACAAAACAAAACAAACTTAAATGCCTTATAAGTCCTAATTTAGAAAACATTCTTGAATGGATAGAATAGACATACAAATAATAAGGGAACATTCAGGAACTTTTTTTTTTTTTGTCAGACAGAGAGTGCAGGAGTGAGCACAGTCAGACAGAGTGGCAGGCAGAGGCAGAGGGAAAAGCAGGCTCACCGCTGAGCAAGGAGCCCGATGTGGGACTCGATCCCAGGACGCTGGGATCATGACCTGAGCCGAAGGCAGCCGCCCAACCAACTGAGCCACCCAGGCATCCCACATTCAGGAACTTCTAAAGGAACAAATTCTTGTGCCTATTCTTTCACCATATAAATAACTTAATCTGGCCCATCAAAAAGCCAGACAGTTCATAGAGATTCAATTCCTAGAAATTGAAACAGATAATCTCCCCAAGTTGAGGGAACACCTGCAAATCGAGGTCCTATCATCAGCAACACCACCACTGGATCTGAACTGATGGCAGGAGGACAGACTTATCTGGCATGTTCTTTGCTATTCCAGATGATAAGGAGAGCCAGCCCACCACTGCATTCACATGGGAAGGCAGATGACACCGGTTTTCTCGGTTACCAACAGGATACCTTAGCAACCCAGCAATAGCCCACAACCTTCTAATGTAAGAATTCCAAGCCTTTCAGGAAAAAACACACATAGCAACCAGCATTTCTTGTCCTGATGACATGCTTATTTATGGTGATAACTTGAAACACCTGAATTACAAGAGAGTTAATTCTTTACACTCAGAGGATGGACAACTGACCCAAGTAATGTCCAAAGACCCCAAACGGCAGGAAAATTTCCAGGTATAATTTGGTCCTCTGAAGGCAGAAAAATAACAGACCTAGTCATAAACAAGATACATTGCATCCCAATTCCTACCACAAAAGAAGCAGCTCAGAAACTGACAGGACTGAATGCATACTGGAAACAGCACATGCCACTAAATGGGGAGAATATCAAAACACATTTATAAAATAGCAAAGAAGACAGGGAATTCAGAGGGACAGAGACTCAAGAGGCAGCTTAACTTATTTCAAAGTGCTCTCAAACTTTTAATACACTGGTATCAACTACTGAGGACTCCTAATATAAACTAAAGTGCCTAGGGGTGCCTGGGTAGCTCAGTGAGCGTCGGAATTTGGCTCAAGTCATGATCTCAGGGTCCTGGGATGGAGCCCCCTGTTGGGCTCCCTGCTTAGTGGGGAGTCTGCTTCTCCCTCCCTCCAGCTCATGCTTGCTCATGCTCGCTCATACTCTCTCAAATAAAGAAATAAAATCTTAAAAAAAAAAAAAACCAACACAACAACCCAAAACTAAAGTGCCTATATTCATAAGAGTTTGCAACACGGTGTCTGTGGACTAAAACACTGTGGAAACTCGACTTTCACCAGATTGCATTTTGGACTGAGATTTTCCCATGGTCCAAGAACAGATACCAACATATGGCAAGAATCAACTGGGCACAATATTAGGCCCTAAAAACTACAGAGCTACTTAAAATCTTAAAAAAAAAAAAAAAAGATTCAGAAAACTACAGAGCTACTAATAGAAAATAAGCTAATTATACCTAAACTCCAGTAGCCTAATCTGGAGTAAAGCAGACCCCTGACAAACAGAGGAGAATTATTCCTGACCATAAAGTCCTAACATGGAGAATGTCTATTTCCAAGCAGGACTGAATGATGAAGGGTCAGCCTCCGCCTGAACTGAGGAAATCTCCATAATGCCAAAGTGGACTTTACAGACTTTCTGAGGGATGAAGCTACTTAAGCTCACGCAGTTGGGCAGTGGGGGCCACTCTGGTGCATGGCACTCAACAGTGCATGGTTTTTAGGTGGATCAGTTTCCGTGACACCATCTAGAGATGCTGGCACACGGTGGCCTTGAGAACTATGACAGTCTTAATTGCAGAATCAGGTTCTGGAGAACACAAGATGATGAACAAATAGCCATAAACTGGTGAGTGAATAATCGGTTAAGGGAAGTGAGAATGAGGTATATCTTTTCTCAGACTTATGGACAGTAGCTAATGGAATAGGAGTTTTGGACATGAGCATGGTGGGAATTACTGAAAAATACCAAATAAGAACATAATGGGGTAAGGACATAGGGAAGAAAATAGCGCTCACTAATATCTCTCCATACTTTCTACAGATGTCCCTGCACTTCAGGAGAACTCTGAAGTAACAAAATTTAATAACAAGGTAGACAACCTTAGTAAGTAAACTAAAGATGTGGAAATATATAATATTTAACTTAATTAACCCAATAATTTATGGCTAGTGAGGAAACCAAAGCATAACTATATATAAACAAGAAGGACATATATTTAACTTAATTAACCCAATAATTTATGGCTAGTGAGGAAACCAAAGCATAACTATATATAAACAAGAAGGACAGTGAGGTTACAACCTGAACACACAGAGAGGCCGAATAACAGAATCATGCTATGGGCACAGCATCAAACAGGTCATGCTGGCACACATTAGGGAAAAAAAGGCATGTATGTACCCATTAAATACCTCCAATTTCAAATGAAATATGAGAATTACTGAAAATTTCGAGCATGGAGCTACCCTATGACCCAGCAATTGCATTAGTGGGTATTTACCCCAAAGATGCAGATGTAGTGAAAAGAAGGGACATATGCACCCCAGTTTTCATAGCAGCAATGTCCACAAGAGCCAAACTGTGGAAAGAGCCAAAATGTCCTTCAACAGACGAATGGATAGAGAAGATGTGGTCCACATATACAATGGAATATCACTCAGCCATCAGAAAGGATGAATACCCAACTTTTGCATCGACATGAATGGGACTGGAGGAGATTATGCTAAGGGAAATAAGTCAAGCAGAGAGAGTCAATTATCATGTGGTTTCACTTATTTGTGGAACATAAGGAGTAGCATGGAGGACATTAGGAGAAGGAAGGAAAAAATGAAGGAGGTGGGTGGAAATCAGATTGGGAGATGAACCATGAGAGACTATGGACACTGGGAAACAAACTGAGGGTTTTAGAAGGGAGGTGGGGGTGGGGAATGGGTGAGCCTGGTGATGGCTATTAAGAAGGTCACGGATTGCATGGAGCAGGGGGTGTTATACACAAACAATGAATCCTGGAACACTACATCAAAAACTAATGATGTACTGTATGGTGACTAACATAACATAATAAATAAATAAATAAATAAATAAATAAATAAATAAATAAAGCATGGAGGTCATTAATGAATACTTCAGGTAAGTCAAAGCAGACAGACCATTCAAAATGATACAAATGATTATATAGAACACCTGCCTATATTAGAGAATAAACTGTATGCATGCATCATTGTAGACATATGGTCAGGAATAGGATTACCCTATTCTTGCAGGGAAACTAATAAATATATAATATGAGCATTAGAAATATGGATACTTGGGGCACCTGGGTGGCTCAGTGGGTTAAAGCCTCTGCCTTCGACTCAGGTCATGATCCCAGGGTCCTGGGATCGAGCCCCGCATGGGGCTCTCTGCTTGGCAGGGAGCCTGCTTCCTCCTCTCTCTCTGCCTGCCTCTCTGCCTGCTTGTGATCTCTGTCTGTCAAATAAATAAATAAAAAATCTTAAAAAAAAAAAAGAAATATGGATACTTGCTATGGTATCCCAACCATCATGAAATCAGATCAGAGAACCACTTTGTAGGAACATGAATATAAGACTGGGCAAAGAAGGCATAATGTGGAACTTCCACTTGCCCTGTAACCCTACTGCCTCTGGGTGAACTGAAAAGTATAATGATTTGTTCAAGCAAAAGCTTAGGTTGCTTCCTAACACTCTAGATATGAAAGCCTGGACTAAAACAATCTGGGAGGTGACCAGATCTCTACAGCAGAGATATAGGAAGGATGGAAAAACTACGGAATGTAAATAGATATATATTCCTTAGAACTTTATGCCTACAAAATAAAAGCCACTATACATCTTCAACTCTAACAGTAATATGAAGTGGATCAGTACAGCATGCTGCTTGCTGGACGTACTGTTTTACCTATTTCTTACTAGCGGACATCACACTTACTATATGTATGGGTTTCTCATCTGACAGTTTCAGCAAGAGTGGCTATGCTACCATTCCAAAGTGGGATGCACCTGCTGATCCAGATACAGCTCCACTGTCTGTGGTAGCCTATACCTCCTTCACAGATCACCATCCTGGGTCACCTTATTGTAACTGAGGACTCAGGAGCATCACCGGCATCATCTGTACCTCCAAGCCCAACCTCTCCATCTCACCTGTAGGTATCAGTGTCAGCACAGTATCCGTATGTGCTCACTGAGAAAACTTGAATCAATGGAAAAACCAAAGACTTGGGGAATCTGATGAAGCAGAGGAAGCCTCCAAAGAGTCTCTTAAATGATCTCCTCTACTAGATGTGGACTTGAAGGATGAAAACTGGCCTAAGCCACTAACTGGCCCTTGTTCTAACCCAGCTTATTACCGAGACAATCAGGTATGGACTCTTCTACTTTCCTTATCATATCTTACTGAATGAAGTGTCGCATCAGACACATGGCAGACTGAGATATTGTGCTAGTACTTTGTACAAGAGCAGCTGCTGAATATGCAGAATGGGCAACTGTATATTAATAGGTCAGAAACTGATCAATTACTGTACTCAATTAACTCAATACATATTCACCTATTAGAAAATAAACAATCAATCCATGGATACCGAGTTCAGTCTTTTTTAAGAATAGGGA
>ML093398.1:28531-45297 GCA_003697995.1 Taxidea taxus jeffersonii | reverse complement strand
CGTTTAACTAGGTTTTACTAACATCATACTTAATGGTGAAAAGTGGAATACTTTTCTGTTAAAATCAGGAATAAGACAAGGAGGTCCACTCTCTCTAATTTTACACAAGATAGTGCTGGAAGTCCTGCTGCACCAACCAGGCATGAAAAAGAAATAAAGGGCATAAACATCGGTAAGGGAAAAGAAAACTGTCAGTATTTGCAAATGACATGGTTGTATATATAGAAACCTCTAAAGAGTCCAACAAAAAAATTATTAGAATGAATTCTAATCTAAAGATCTAAATCTAAATCTAAAGATCTAAAAAAATCTAAAGTTGCAAGATAAAAAATTAACATACAGAAACCTGTTACATTTCTATGCACCAATAACAAGGTAGAAGAAATAGAAATTAAGAAAATAATTTCATTTACAATTATGCTGAAAAGAATAAAATACCTAGAAATAAATTTAACCAAGAAGATAAAAGACCTATAGTCTAAAACTATAAAACACTGACAAAGAAAATTGAAGCTGCAAACAAATGGAAAGACATAACATGTTCACATCCTGGAAGAATTAATTTTTTTTTTTAAAGATTTTATTTATTTATTTGACAGATCACAAGTAGTCAGAGAGGCAGGCAGAGAGAAAGGAGGAAGCAGGCCCCATGCAGAGCAAAGAGCCGGATGCGGGGCTCGATCCCAGGACCCTGGGATCATGACCTAAGCCGAAGGCAGAGGCCCTAACCCACTGAGCCACCCAGGTGCCCCAGAATTAATTTTGTTAAAATGTTTGTATTACCCAAGGCAAAATCTATAGATTCAATACTGACCTATCAAAATACCAATTGCATTTTTTATAAATAATTCTAAAAATTTGTATGGAACCACAGAATACCCAAAAAGCCAAAGCAATCTCGAGAAATGACAAAACTGAAGATATCGCAGTCCCAGATTTCAAGATACACTACAAAGCTATGGTAATCAAAACGGTGTGGTACTGGCACAAAAACAGACACATCAGCGGAACAGGATGGAGACTTGAGAAATAAACCCATGCTGTATGATTAATTACTGTATGAGAAAGAAGGCAAGAATATACAGTGGGTAAATACAGTTTCTTTAATAAATGGTGTTGGGAACACTGGGCAGCTACATGCAAAAGAATGAAGTTTACATAAATATAAACTCAAGATGTATTAAAGACTTAAATGTGAGACCTGAAACCATAAAAATCCTAAGAGAAAACATAAGCAGTAATTTTTTGGACATCAGCCTTAGCAACATTTTTCTAGGTCTGTCTCCTCAGGCAATGGAAACAAAGCAAAAATAAACTATTAGAACTATACAAGAATAAAATCTCTGCACAGCAAAGGAAAACATCAACAAAACTAAAAGCAACTTACTGAATGGGAGAAGATATTTTCCAGTGATATATCCAATAAGGGCTTAATAGCCAAAATAAATAAAGAACTTAGGCAACTACATACCAAATTTTTTTTTCATTAAAAAATCATAAGTCAGGGTGCCTGGGTGGCTCAGTCGGTTAAGCCTCTGCCTTTGGCTCAGGTCATGATCCCAGGGTCCTGGGATTGAGTCCCACATTGGGCTCCCTGCTCCGTGGAGAGCCTGCTTCTCCCTCTCCCTCTGCCTGCCACTCTGCCTTCTTGTGCTATCTCCCTGTCAAATAAATAAATAAAGTCTTAAAAAAAAAATCGTAAGTCATACAGATGATCAACAGACATATGAAAAGATGCTCAACATCTCTAATCATCTAGAAAATGCAAATCACTGGCGCCTGGCTGGCTCAGTCCATACAGCATGTGATTCTTGACCTCAGGGTCATGAGTTGAAGACCCATGTTGGGCATAGAGCCAATTAAAAAAAAAAAAAAAGAAAATGCAAATCAAAACCACAATGAGGTATCACCTTAAACTGGCCAGAATGTCTAGTATCCAAAAGACAAGAAACAACAAGATTTAGTTAGGATATGGAAAAAAGGAACACATGCACTGTTGGTAGGATGTAAATTGGTACAACCACTATGGAAAACAGTATATAGTTTCCTAAAAAATTGAAAATAGAAATACCAAATACCAAATAGAAATACCCAGGGTCCTGGGATCAAGCCTCACACTGGGATCCCTGCTCTCTGATGCTCTGCCTACTTATGCTTTCTCTCTGTCAAATAAATAAACAAAATCTTAAAAAGAAAGTTGGTATATGTACATAATGATGGACTACTACTCAGCTATAAAAAAAATGAGATCTTGCCATTTGTGACAACATGGATGGACCTAGAGGGTATGATGCTAAGGAAAATTGAAAAAGAAATATACCATTTGATTTCACTTTTATGTGGAATCAAAAAACAAACAAACAGAATCATAAATAGAATAAACTGGGGATGGAAAAAAATAGGCGAAGGAGATTAATAGGTACAAACTTCCAGTTATTAAATAAGGCATAGAGATAGAAAGTGCAGGATGGGGAATATAGTCAATAATATTGTAATAACATTATATAACAGATTACAGCTACACTGATAAGCATATCATAACATATAGGATTCTTGGATCCCTGCTGTATACCTGAAGTTAATAGAACATTGTATGCCAACCATCCTTCAATAAAGAAAGATGTAAAATAGGTTTAACTATAGATTATCAATTGTTAAATTTAAGACATGTAGAGGTGTGGAATACTCTTAAAACAGCCATAATTGGGGCGCCTGGGTGGCTCAGTGGGTTAAAGCCTCTGCCTTCGGCTCAGGTCATGATCCCAAGGTCCTGGGATCAAGCCCCGCATTGGGCTCTCTGCTCAGCGTGGAGCCTGCTTCCTCCTCTCTCTCTGCCTACTTGTGATCTCTGTCAAATAAAGTCTTAAAAAAAAAAAAAAAAAGAACAGCCATAATCTTGGGGCAGTACTGGTTGCCAGAGGTAACAACCCAACCAGAAGTCACACGATACCACATACCCTAATGGCTCTGATTCTTCGGGGAACTGAAAATTAAAGTATTGGCACTTAAAGGAAAAAAAAAACCATGATATTGGGGTACACACTTTTGCTATTTCCCAATATCGACAGGGACATTAAAGCCTACAGGACACAGAAAGCTCCCTATGGTAAAAGGAAAACTCCATGTTGTTGGAAGGGAACCACAGTACCTTTATTACTGCTGGACTGTGCATATACCTATGGTATAAGTCAGCTAGGACTATGGCCTTGAAGCTTTCTCAACCAGTTATGTATAATATGGAAAACTGGACCAGGACAGTAAGCTGTAAGCCAGCCCTCGCCCTAACTTACTGGAGTTCAAGGGGAAAATAAGGAACACAACATGTTGGGATATGTAAAACTGTCATAGGTAATGAACCCTACAACAGGAAGAAAAAGAGGATCAGTAGAAGATGAAATAACTATTAAAATAACTGGAGAAATAGTTCACATTAGACCTCATGTTAATCTAATAAATGTAAACATATTAGAAAACTTAGGATAAGGAAAGGCACATTTAGAAGAGGAGACTAATAAAGTCAAAATAACTTTGCAGGATTTGAAAAGGGAACAAAAACATACATCCCTAAAATAAAGAGGGGCTCGAATCCTGATGTTGTGACAACTGAAGACGTTCAGTAGTGCTCTGCAGGCTTTATCCCTGGAGCGTAGTGAAAATGGTCTCCACCTGGGTACATATTTGTCAAGGAAGTTCAACTGAGTGGTTTAAGAAAGTTGTGTTTTTTTTGTTTTTTGGTTTTTTTTGTTATTGTTTTCTTAAGAGATGGTCTTCCCATAAGTATGGGTCCTTTTTTTTTTTTTAAGATTTTATTAATTTATTTGACAGAGAGAGACACAGCAAAAGAGGGAACACAAGCAGGGGGAGTGGGAGAAGGAGAAGCAGGCTTCCTGCAGAGTGGGGAGCCCCATGTGGGGCTTGATCCCAGGACCCTGGGATCATGACCTGAACCAAAGGCAGACCCTTAATGATTGAGCCACCCAGGCACCCGAAAGAAGGTTAAGTTTTCGTTCTTTGGTCTTTCAATATGGTACCATGCTAAAGAGTTCTTTATGTTTATATTGATAGTAGGAATATGGTTACTTAAACTGGTCATTAAACTATGGTATAAAAGAATGTGCATCAAAGGAAAAATACTCCCAAAATATGATTGTTTGTGATTAAGATTATAAGTGGTGCAGAATCACAGGGTGGATTGGTATTTCTGTGAGCTTAGACTTGTGCTGGGCATTAAATATCTAGTATTAATTAGTGTGTGAGTGATTCGGAATCATAGGGTGCAGTGCTGTATATATGATTTCATATGCACTTTATGACAAAGACCAAAAAAAAAGTTGTTTTTAGAAGCAAAGTTGTTTCAATAGAAGAATAAAGTATGTTGGGGCGCCTGAGTGGCTCAGTGGGTTAAACCTCTGCCTTTGGCTCAGGTCAAGATATCGGGGTCCTGGGATTGAGCCCCGCATCGGGCTCTCTGCTCAGCGGGGAGCCTGCTTCCCTCTCTCTCTGCCTGCCTCTGCCTACTTGTGATTTCTGTCAAATAAATAAAATCTAAAAAAAAAAAGCATATTGTATCATCTGTTCTCACTGATAAGAGCTCAATAATTTAGCTCCTGAGGGGCCCAGAGTTTCTAAAGACATATAAAGCAGCAATTATTGCAAGGGGGCATGAAGACTATAAACACGAAGAGTTTGTGAGGATGATCTCAGAGTGCCTGGTCAGGGCAAGGCTAAACTGACAGCTCTTAAAGACCTCGGGGCAATTAGCTCCAGTGGTGAAACCACTCTTTCACAGGCAGTGGAGAAAGTTCCCACAGAGCCTCTCAAGGAAGATCACCTTGCCTATAAACACCAATGTGGTCATTGGCCAGCAGTCTGCTCTAGCAACACAGGAAATCTTACTTTCTTACTGGCAGCTGGACTTCAGCTCTCAGTTGGCTCAGCTGTCTCTCCCAGGTACCAACTCTGATGAAGATACACCTCAAATAATTTCCACTTACTATGATCTCTCCTTGCCTAGAACAATAGTGTGATTCATCTAACCTTGGTTTGGAGTACATTTCTTTATTGGCTTATTTTTTATTTTGGGAAGAGACAGAGGGGAGAGCCTGAGCAGAGGGAGGGGCAGAGAGAAGCAGGCCCCCACTGAGCAGGGAATCTGACGTGGGACTCTATCCCAGGACCCCAGGATCATGATGGGAGCTGAAGGCAGATGCCTAAGCGACGGAGCCACCCAGCTGCCTTCTTGATTAGCTTATTAAAAGACATTATTCTGTATGCTATTGGCATGTGAGATCTGCAGTGAATCAGTGTTAAATACATTGTTGGCAAGACAAAATCAGTCTTCGAGCATTATTATAATGCTTCCGTTAACAAAATAGCCTTTGGGGAAATTATGTGCATTTCTATATGTTGGGGCTTGAAATTAGGCAGATGCCTGGTACCCCCAAAGCCTACTCCTGTGCCACAGCCTCAACCAACATTGCCCTGTCCCTGGTCCCTGGCCACCCTGACCCGCTTTACCCGCCTTACCCGGCAGAAGCAGTCCACACCGTCAGCTGCCCAGCTGGGGCCATCCAGGACTGTGGAGCTCAGAGAGGTCCCCAACTAACTGCACTGCCTCAAGGGTGGGGAAAATCAGTCTCCTGAAAATCACTGAGGTGCCCACTGAATGGTCAACAGTCCCCATGTGTACTTAACCATTTCCTGGGTCCCAGCCCCCTGCAGCAATCCAGGCTCCTGGCAGTCTTTCACTGGAAAGTATGCAGGCAGCCTACCTAATCCAGCCCCAGCAAGGTGGTCCATATTCCTCTACTCTGCCTTCAAGGGGCATAGATATATTTGTATAGTTAGGGCTGGAATTAATCCCCCAAATCCTCCCCCTATGACCTGGCTTCACCGTGTGCAACTGTTCCATATCCCTGTCCACCCTGACTTGTGCCTTCCATGCACGGACAGTCCACACCTTGTCAGGAGGCCTCTGGTTGCAGGAGCCCAGCAGTCCTGTAGGACTCAGACCATTCATGACTACCTACTTGCCCTCCACAGTAGAAAGAACCCAATCCCCAAATTTGGGGTAGCAGGCTTAAAATTTGGGGTAGCAGGCTTAAATTAGTGACCGTCAATCTCCGTTTTGGACTGCTTTCCTGATAGGGTCCAGGCTTCTCAAGACAACAAGGTTCCTGAGAGTCTGTTATTGGGGGATACCTCGGCCAGCTGTCGGGTCCCCACCTGGCAAAGCAGTCCTCCTCCAGCTCTGCTTTAGTGTGAATACACACATTTGTGCAGATGCGAGCTTGGAAGGAAGGTGCCATGTTGCCCCACTAGCATGCTCTGTGACCTGACCTCACCCAATGCTGCCCTGTTCCAGGGCCCCAGCTGCCCCAGCCTGCACGCTGTGCACACGCACAGTCATTCCCATGTCACCTGGCTCTGGGATTCAAGGGGAACACCAGGCCTGTGGGGCTCTGGCTGAACTCCAGGCTCCTACATGACCTCAGGGTGACCTCAACATCTTTCCGAGGCAGGAGCTTTACACTGGTGGCAATTAGTCCCCTTTTGTTCTGGCTGCCTGATGAGGTCCAGAACGTCTCCAGCAGTCACAGCTTCAAGGTGTCTGTTACTGGAGGATGCGTTGGCCAGCTCTCCTGGCCCAGTCCTGTCAGGGCTGTTGAGAATCCTCCCACTTTAACTGCAGAGGGAATGTGCGTATCTGTGTAGGGTAGGCCCTGCAACTAAGCAGCTACCACGGACTCCCAAAAGCCAGTTCCCGTCACCCAGCCTCTCTCCACACTTGCCCTATTCCAGGTCTCTGCCGAGCCTGACCGGCATGGCCTGTACACGTGCACTGTGCCCCAGCTGGCTAGGGTCCTCTAGGCCTGTGGGACTTGGGCTTCTCCGAAAATAAAAGCATAGAAGTCAGGGCTCAAAGCAGCTTCAGCCAGAGTGAGGACAGACACTGTCAATCTTACAGATTGTCCTGTAGTTTCAATGTCTCTGGTGCTCTCTCTGAATGGCTCACAGAACAACAGGCATGAAGATTATCTATATATATGAGCTATTGTGGAGACTTCCCTGAAGTTTATATCAAGACATTCATACTCCGTTTGCAGGGCTTCAGAGAAAAGGGCTGTTTTTGTTCTCAGTGATGGAGAAACTTGCTGAGAGGATGGAGAAAATTGAAAATGTGATTTCTGAAAAGTGTAGCCAGACACAGGAGGAAAACAGAATTCAGAATCTAGTCTGATTTACAGATGAAAAACTAAACCTCAGAGATGGTTAGTAGAAATAGAATTTAATATCCACAAAGGTGTGTTACTAAAATATATATTTTCTCTCTGAAGAGACCACATTTTTAAAGTGAGCCAAATTAACCTTAATTTGTTTGTAAAATAAATTTAGTTTTAATAAACCACACCTGATCCATCGCAGAAGTACAAAATAACAATTGATGATGTAGGCTCTTTTATATCTGCTTTGCTAGAACTCTTCATAAGCAATCTGCAGATTGAACTTTTAACTACCTCTCAAGGGTAAAAAGCCAAATATTTGCCATCAGATTTGCCTGTAATACACACAGATTTGGGTTACTTCCTCTCTTCTCAAGGTTCTCAAAATATCCAGAGATAAATATTTTTGTACTTGCCTGAAGTCATCTTATTTACTTACCTAGTAAGGCTGCTAGGAACCCTGTAAAAGTATCAGGCTGTTTTCTATGGGTCTTCATTGGCTCCCTAAAGTCAACCTTGGCTCATTATAACTGTCTGTTATTATTGGAGTCTGCATTGCTTTTTTCTCAAATATGATATTCTAGTCAAAACCTTGGAGATATAAACAATGCTTCCAGTTATATCCTGGTACAAGATTATATTCTTTTTAAACTTATGCAAATCAATATATGGCCCTACAAAGTGGCTCCTGCCCCACCGCTGGCAGGCAGCCGTAGCCTGGACAGGTACCACTCCAAAGTGACTCTTGCCCTGGGGTTAGAGGGATGGTGGGAAGTAACCACACAGCCCAGCACACACACACTGTCTGTGGCCAGATGTCTTAGGTGGCTGCACAGGGAGCAACCCCTCCCCTTTAGTGTGCCTGCAGCTGTGGCAGACAGGTTAACTGCAAGACCGCTAGGGCTGACTGCTGGCCCCATCCATGCCTCTGAAAGAAATGGGGGGGGGGTAAACCCTGTCCAGTGGCAGGGTGGGTTATTACAGAAGGCAGAGTGGGTTATTACAGCTTGCTGGACTGCGGGAAATTGAGGCTCATTCAGAACAAGAAGATGTACCCACCCCAAACAGGCATACCCTGGTGTGCCTGGAGCTGGTGAGCTGGAGACGGGGAGAGGTGTGCTATAGGGCACCACAGGAGTTCTTCTACATGGGGCCGGTATTTTCAAGACTAGGAGACGTAGCTGATCTATCTAGTACATAGGAACAAACACAGAGAACTAGACAAATGAGGAGATAGATTAGTATCTCCAAAATGAATGAACAAGGCAATATCACAAAGAACTAAATGAAATGCAGATAATATGTCTGAGAAAGAATTCGAAGTAATTGTCATAAAGATACTCACTTGATTGAGAAAAAGTGGATGACTCAGCAAGAACTTCAACAAAGAGACTGGAAAAAAAAAAGAAGACCAGTCAGAGCTGAAGAATTCAATAACTGAAATGAAAAATCTATTAGAGGGAATCAATAGTAGATTAGGGGATGCAGAAGAACAGATCAGTGATCTGGAAGACAGGGTAGTGGGAAGCAAACAAGCTGAACAGCAGAAGGAAAACAATAATAAAAATGAGAATAGTTTAAGGGAATTTGGTGACATCATCAAACATAACAATATTCAAATATTCACATTATAGGGATACTAGAAGTAAAAGAGAGAATGGGACATAAAACTTATTTGAAGAAGTAGATGAAAATTTTTCTAATCCGTGGGATGAAAGAGACACCCAGGTCCAGAAATCAGAGAGCTGAATCCAAGGAGGACCACACCAAGACACATAATTAAAATAGCAAAATGTAAAGATAAAGAATTTTAGCGCGCCTGGGTGGCTCAGTTAGTTGAGTGACTGCCTTCAGCTCAGGTTATGATCCTGGAGCCCCAGGATGAAGTCCCACATCAGGCTCCCTACTCAGCAAGGGGTCTGCTTCTCCCTTGACCTTCCCCCTCTCATGCTCGCTCTCTCTCATTCTCTCTCTCAGATAAACAAATAAAATCTTAAAAAAATAATTTTAAAAGTATCAAGAGAAATAAAATAATTACACACAATGGAAATCCCAGAAGGCTATTAGATGACTTTTCAGCATAAACTTTGCAGACCAGAAAAAAGTGGCATGATATATCTAAAGTGCTAAAAAAGAGAAAATATAACCAAGAGTATACTACCCAGAAAGATTATCACTCAGGATGAAAGGAGAGAGAATGAGTTTCCCAAATGAACAGAAGTTAAAGGAGTTCATCACAACTAACCCAACCTTTTAAGAACAATTAAAGGGAATCCTTAAATGGAAAGAAAAGGCTATAACTAGAAGAAAATCATGAAAGGAAAAATTACATTTAAAAGCATACATATTAAAAAAATAAATAAAAGCATACATATAGTAAATACAGATTAATCACTTATAAAGTCATTATGGAGGTTAAAACAAAAATAATAAAATCAATGATATTTACAAAGATTAATCAAAGAAAACACAAAATAAAAAAGATGTAAAATATGACATTATATACATAAAACATGGAGCAGGAAGTAAAAATGAAGTGCTTTTAGAATGTGTTCAAACTTGGGATACCTGGGTGGCTCAGTGGGTTAAACTTCTGCCTTTGGCTCAGGTCATGATCCCAGAGTCCTGGGATCAAGTCACATATCAGGATCCTTGCTCAACAGGGAGCCTGCTTCTCCCTCTGCCTTCTACTTCCCCTGCTTGTGCATGTGTTCTCTCTAACAAATAAATAAATAAAATCTTAAAAAAAAAAAAAAAAAAGGATGTGTTCAAACTTAAGGAACCACCAACTTAATATAGACTTTGATATACATAAGATATTATATATGAACCCAATGGTCACCACAAGTCAAACTCCTATAACAGATACACAAAAAATAGAAATCTAAGCCTAACACTAAAGAAAGCAATGAAACCACAAAAGAAGGGACAGAGAAAAGCTACAAAAATAACTACAAAACAATTAATAAGATGGCAGTAAGTACATATCTATCAATAATTACTTTAAGTATAAATGGACTAAATACTCCAATCAAAAGACACAGGGTGGATGAATATATAAACCAACAAGACCTATCTATTTCTTGCCTATAAGAGACTCACTTCAGACCTAAAAATGTATACAGGCTGAAGGAAAAGGGATGGAAGAAGATATTCCATGCAAGCGGAAATTAAAAAAAAAAAAAAGAAGCCAGGATAGCAATACTTAATAGTAGAGAAAATAGATTTTAAAACTAAGACTATAGCAAAACAAAGAAGGGCACTACAAAATGATAGAGATCAATCCAGTAAGAGAATAGAACAATTGTAAATATTTGTAAATATGTATGTACCCAACATAGGAACATCTAAATACACAAAGCAAATATTAATATTCATAAAGGGAGAAACTGACAGTAATACAATAGTAGGGAATTTTAACACCATTCTTATGCCAATGAATAGATCATCCAGACAAAGTCACCAAGGAGGGAATGCAAACTGGTACAGTCACTCTGGAAAATAGTATGGAGGTCCCTCAAAAAGTTGAAAACACAGCTACCCTATGACCCAGCAATCGCACTACTGGGTATTTACCTTAAAGATACAAATGTAGTGATCTGAAGGGGCACGTGCACCTGAATGTTATAGCAGCAATGTCCACAATAGCCAAACTATGGAAAAAGCCTAGATGTCCATCAACAGATGAATGGATAAAGAAGATGTGGTGTATGTATATACATACAATGGAATACCATGCAGCCATCAAAAACCCCCAAAATCTTGCCATTTGCAATGACCTGGATGGAACTAGAGGGTATTATGCTAAGCAAAATAAGTCAATCAGAGAAAGATAATTATCATATGATTTCCCTGATATGAGGAATTTGAGAGGAAGGACAAGGGCTCATGGGGATAAGGGAGGGAAAAATGAAACAAGATAGGACTGGGGAGGGAGACAAACCATAAGAGACTCTTTTATTTATTTATTTTTTTTTAGACTTTATTTATTTATTAGTTAGAGAGAGGGAGCGTGAGCACAGGCAGACAGAGAGGCAGGCAGAGGCAGAGGGAGAAGCAGGCTCCCTGCCAAGCAAGGAGCCCGATGTGGGACTCGATCCCAGGACGCTGGGATCATGACCTGAGCTGAAGGCAGCTGCTCAACCAACTGAGCCACCCAGGCGTCCCACCATAAGAGACTCTTAATCTCAGGAAACAAACTGAGGGTTGCTGGGGGTAGAGGGGCTGGGTGATGGTACGTGCTATGGTGAGTGCTGTGAATTGTGTAAGACTGATGATTCACAGACCGTACCCCCGAAGCAAATAATATATTATATGTTAATAAAAAAAAAAAGAAAATCACCAAGGAAATATTGGCTTTGAACAACACATTAGATCAAATGAAGCTAACAGGTATATGCAGAGCTTTCCATCCAAAAACAGCTGGATACACATTCTTTTCAAGTGCACATTGAACATTCTCCAGGGTCAGACCGCATATTATCACATGTTAGAGCATAAAGAAAGTTTTTAATAAATTGAAGAAGATTGGAATCATATCAACCACCCTTTCCAACCAGAATAGTATGAAATTAGAAATCAATTATGAGAAAAAACAAAACAGAAAAAACCTGCAAACATGTGGAGGGTAAACAACATGCTACCAAATAATCAAACAGTCGGTGAAAAAAATCAAAGAGGAAATTAAAAGACACATGGAGACAAAATGGTCCAAAATCTTTAACATGTAGCAAAAATAGTACCAATAGGGAAGTTTATGATATACAGGCCCACATCAAGAAATAAGAAAAATCTCAAATGAACAGCTTAATCTTATACCTAAAGGAACTCAAAAAAGAACAAATTAAACCCAAGGCTAGTGGAATAAGGAAATAACAAAAATTAGGAGTGGGAATAAATGAAATAGAGACAAAGAAAATGCTAGAAAAAAATCAATAGAAAAGATCAAGAGCTAGCTCTTTGAAAAGATAAACAAAATTAATAAACGTTAGTTTTACTCACCAAGAAAAAAACAGAGGACTCAAAATCAGAGATAAAAGAGGAGAGATAATATCTGACACCACAGAAATACAAAGGATTATGAGAAGCCACCAAAGAAAAAAATCACATGTCAACAAATTGAACTAGAAAAAAATGGATAAATTCCTAGAAGCTTACAGTCTTTTCAATAAATGTTGGTAAAACTGGACAGCTACAGGCAAAAGAGTGAAACTGGACCACTTTCTTATACCATACACAAAAATAAATTGAAAATGGAATAAAGATCTAAAGGTAAGACCTAAAACCATAAAACTCCTAAAAGAAAACATCGGCAGTAATCTCTGACATTAGCCTTAGCAACATATTTATGGCTAGGTCTCCTTAGGCAAGGGAAGCAAAAACAAACTATTGGGACTATACCAAAATAAAAAGGGTTTGCATAGTGAAGAAAACCACTAACGACATGAAAAGGCCACCTACTAAATGACATATATGATAAAGGGTAATATCCAAAATGTATAAAGAAATTACATAAGTCAACAACCAAAAGCCAATACAATTAAAAAATGGGCAGAGGACTTGAATAGATATTTTTCCAAAGATGGACATACAAATGGCCAACAAACACTTGAAAAGATGCTCAACATTATTGCTTATCAGGGAAATATAAATCAAAACCGTAATGAGATACTACCTCTTACCAGTCAGAATGGCGAGTATCAAAAAAATAAAAAAATAACAAGTTTTGGCAAGGATGTGAAGCAAAGGGAATGTAAATTGGTGCAGCCACTATGGAAAACAGTATGGAGTTTCTTCAAGAAATTAAAAGACAGAAAGAAATACCAAGTGATCCAATAATTTCATTTCTAAGTATTTTCCCCCCAAAGAAAGCAAAAACACTAATTCGAAAAGATATATGCACTCCTATGTTTATTGCAGCATTTTCAGGTAGCCAAAAATTTTTGGAAGCTATTTTTAAGTATACATACCATCAAATGCTAAAAGTTAATCTATAAATATTTTACTTCCATCTATCTTTAGCCTTTGCTCCCAAGAACTACATTTAGATTACCCACAAAAACTTCGTGAGACATTAGATAAAGTCCATTACTAGTCTCAGATATTTGCTCACACATTTTGTAATGGGGATAACATGAACTTATTTGATTAATACACCTAGACAGAAGTATATTAATGCTGATAACTCTAAAGACATGTCTACTTTTTTCCCCAATAGGCTCCACACCCAAAGCAGCCTTTGAACTCAAGAGCCTGAGATAGACTTGAGCTGACATTAGGAGTCAGAACTTAACGGACTGAGCCACCCAGGCACCCCCCAACGCACCCATTTTTTTTTTTTTGAGATGTGTCTATTTTAATGAAACCAGCAAACTTAAATAGTTTTAATATCAAATATTTTCCCAGATCATATAAACCTGAAATTCATTTGTAGTGTTTTATTTCTGAGAGTTTTATGTGCTTAAATTTAAGCCAATTCAATAGCTGGCATACAAACTGAAGGTAGAGAAATATTATATATTTAGTGGACATACATATACATACGGAGATGACTTTTAAGATTTGTATTTGTCCTGAAACTCATCTTAAGCTGTGGTAGAGTTTGGGCCCAAGGGGCATTTAGGTGTCTGTATTTTAAAAAGGCCTCTTTCCTTTTGTTCTCCTTCAGTCTTACAGGATGGTGGCCCATGTTTACATTTCAAAGATGTAAGATTTGTAACTTTAAGGAACAGAGAAGAAGAAATGCAATTTTTTCTTCCTAAGAGTTCCAGGGTAATATGTAATATATCTTTTTTTTTTAAGATTTTTTATTTATTTGACAGAGAGAGATCACAAGTAGTCAGAGAGGCAGGCAGAGAGAGAGAGAGGAAAGCAGGCTCCCCGCTGAGCAGAGAGCCCGATGCGGGGCTCGATCCCAGGACCCTGAGACCATGACCTGAGCCGAAGGCAGCGGCTCAACCCACTGAGCCACCCAGGCGCCCCTGTAATATATCTTTTTGAAATATAGGGCAATTTTGTTTCAATATCCTGGCCTTTATCTCAGCATTTTTGATGAGGGAGCAAAAGGCTAGCTAAGGACAAAGCAGAAGCTGGCACCTTACACCCCCCCCCCAACCTTGTGACGTGTGTGACATTCCTCAGAAACTGCTGGCTGCCCTCAAGGAAAGACAGACAGCTGACAGAGACCACAATCCTGCAAGAGCTGAGTCTTCTCCCTCCGTTTACAAATGTCCCAGGGATTTACAAGGAAGAGGCTTTCTTATCAATAGCCTCACTTCCAAAGACCCATAACTCAATTCCAGAAGCCCAACATTCCCCCCAGCCCCCAATCAAACTGAAGGAGGCTGAAGTGCAAGGAAATGTAAATCAAGCTGAATTTCTTCTAAACCTAAAATTCACTGACAAGGATGTGTGATGGGAGAAATGTGACATCCCATCAGGAAGCTCCCAATTGGTACCTCATTAGAGAAAACAAACAAAACACAGCTTGGCTTGACAATAACCAGGCCTCCAATATCCTGAAAGTCTTCTTTACCATATGTCACCCCCTCTGTCCTCACCTCCCCATCTCCTGAGTATATAATCAGCCATTCCTTGGGATCACGGGGCAGCAGCTCTTTCTGCCCACAGGTCCTGTCCCCGGACTTTAAAAAACCACCATTTTGGTGGCACCAGGGTGGCTCAGTGGTTAAAGCTTCTGCCTTTGGCTCAGGCCATTGTCTCAGAGTCCTGGTTCGAGCCCTGCATTGGGCTCTCTGCTCGGCGAGGAGCCTGCTTTCCCCCTCTCTCTGCCTGCTTGTGATCTCTGTCAAATAAATAAATTAAATCTTTAAAAAAATAACAACAACCCCCCCCCCCCACACACACACCATTTTCCACCAAAGATGTCTCAAGAATTCTTTCTTGGTCATTGGCTCTGGACCTTACCCCATCGAGCCTCACTTATATTCTAAAAGTTCATCTGACAGAACATTCTGACAGAAATAGGCCAGCTTTGGAGGTTGGTAAAGATAGGCAGGCTTTGACGTGTTTCTAGACTTGCATTTCGGGGTTTTGTAGATATTTGAAAGATAAAATTATTTTTAACTCCCCCCCCAAAGAACTGGATTACAGCCTAAGTGTTAAGGACTGATTACCTTTTCAAACTTTCTACTTTATACAAGAAAGATTTTTATTTTTTAATTTTTAAAAACATTTTTTAAAGATTTTGTTTATTTATTTGACAGACAAAGATCACAAGTAGGCAGAGAAGCAGGCAGAGAGAGAGGGGAGGAAGCAGGCTCCCTGCCAAGCAGAGAACCCAATGTGGGGCTTGATCCTGGGATCATGACCTGAGCCGAAGGCAGAAGCTTTAACCCACTGAGCCACCCAGGTGCCCCATATCAGAAAGATTTTTAACTAAAATAGGAAATCTGTATAAAACATTTTAACAAAAGCCTTGTTTCTGAGTACATAATTCAACTTTGGCTTCTATTAGTCCCTAAACATTCCTTCTGCCAATCTTTTGTAGGAGGGCCTAGGAGAAATTCTGGTCACCTGTTTTATCTGTGAGCAGAATGTTGTGAACGGCCACTAACTTTTCTAATCCCTCTCTAATTTGGTAGGCTCTTCTCAAAGTGGAGGTAAAAGGTCTTTATAATTTAAAAGATCTGCTGCTGTTCAGGGGACATGAATTTCACTTTGGTGGCGGGTCTAGGATCCATCTGCAAAGGACACTGCATAGGAATGCCCGAAGCTGGCAGAGCCCAATTACAGAGCCCTGGAGAGTAGGAGCACAGCCCTACTTACTGCCAGTCTCAGGAGCATGTATGAAATTCATTTCCTAGCTCTCAGCACGTACATGAATAATCTGTGTACTTTGAACCTAGAAATCAGGCCAGAGTGCTCTCTGTAAGTCATATAGGGAAAAGAATGTTAAAACAGGTAGATGTGCCAGATTGTGAAAAGGGAGATTTAAGTTGGTTGTGGACATTAGATTTGGTCTTAAGACTACTGTTCTGTCATCTTATCAAGGGAGTCCCTAAGACTAGCTGTTAATACTAATAAGACAATTTTAAGAGTTCTGTAAGATTTTTTTTCTTTCAAATATAGCCATTTTAAAGGATCCATTGTCTGGCCATTGACAAGTAGAATCTTGCTAATCCTCAACAGCCAATCAAACCGATAAGCCTTTCTATGGAACGACCTGGAGGCAATTTTCCAGGCTTCGATCATAGACACAAGAGGCATCCCTGCAAAGGGCAGAGATGATGTAGCTCAATGATCCATAAGTTTGCTCTCAAAAATAGTTTAAGAAAGCAAAAGCCTTTGTTGCACAGGCAGTAAGGGTGGTGTAGTAAACATGGTATTTCTGGTCCCAGGAAAACCTGAGACACCTCTATGGCAGACCCGCTAACTTGTGGCACTGGGCACATGCTATAAGACTTTTCCAGCATCGACAAGCAACACAGATTAAGATAAAGGTCCCTTAGAGGCTGGAACTTCCTATAACAAACTCTTCGATAAGGTGCCTTAGGGGCTGGAACTTCCTATAACAAACTCTTC
>ML093398.1:0-28521 GCA_003697995.1 Taxidea taxus jeffersonii | reverse complement strand
TTCGATAAGGTGCCTTAGGGGCTGGAACTTCCTATAACAAACTCTTCCGAGTTAGGGCTCGGAAATAGCCAGACGGCAAATAGCACTGCTAGCAACCCTGTGTCTTGAAACCCTAGTCAATTTCACTGGCTGCCACGGTCTATCCAAGTTAGTAACCACTCCACATGGTAGAGACCAGAGAGGATATGTCACTAGTCAGATATCCAGGCTCTTAGGACATAGAACAAGGTGAAATGAAAAACCTCATCTAGTTTTTACATACAAGACCCACAGCAAAATTTCCTGAGCAGATGCCAGCCAGTTTCATGAGAATCAAGAACTCCTGACTTTGTGAAGCTGACTCAAACAGCAGGCTGATGGATCCTACGCCTGCCTTTCTCTATGGCAATTCCTCTTTATGGCAAATGACACACATGGAAAAAGAAAAACTGTGACCATCTCTGGGAGAAATGGATCAGTCAGACCAAGGAGTATGCCACCATATTTACCAGAATTGCTAAACCCAAGAAACTAGTTCACAAATATTTTCTCCTACTGACCTAAATTTAGAGAGAGAGGACTCACCCCAGGGCTGATGTGGTAAGAACTCCCTGTGCTGGCTTTTGTCAGCTGTCCCAGGATCTCTCAGCTGCAGCCATGTCCAGCCAAAGAAGTTTATCCTGCTAACTATGCCAACTGTCAGGGAGGAAAAATTTTCCTCTATCATTCAAAATTCTTCTGGCCGGCCTAAGAAGTAAATGGACATAAAACCTATTAAAAGGAGAAAAACAAACAAACAAACAAACAAACAAACAAAATTTAACTGTGAATATAGGCCCAATATTAAAATTGAGACCCAAAGAAATGATCAGGGCAGGAAGCTTTCATACTTTTTAGACAAAGAAACCATAAACTTCTAAGGATTGACAGTAAAAAGAAAACTAATGTTTGAGAGCTTCAATTAATAAAGAATTCTTTTTATTTTTTTATTTTAAAAATGTTTTAAAAATTTATTTCTTTTCAGTGTAACAATTCATTCTTTATGCACCACACCCAGTGCTCCATGCAATACGTGCCCTCCATAAAACCCACCACCTGGCTCCCCCAACCTCCCACCCCCTGTCCCTTCAAAACCCTCAGATTGTTTTTCAGAGTCCACAGTCTTTCATGGTTCATCTCCCCTTCCAATTTCCCTCAACTCCCTTCTCCTCTCCATCTCCCCATGTCCTCCATGTTATTCCTTATGCTCCACAAATAAGCGAAACCATATGATAATTGACTCTCTCTGCTTGACTTATTTCACTCAGCATAATCTTTTCCAGTCCTGTCCATGTTGATACAAAAGTTGGGTAGTCATACTTTCTGATGGAGGCATCATACTCCATAGTGTATATGGACCACATCTTCCTTATCCATTTGTCCGCTGAGGGGCACCTTGGTTCTTTCCACAGTTTGGAGACTGTGGCCATAGTTCATAGTTCATAGTTCATAGACTGCTATGAACATTGGGGTACAGATGGCCCTTCTTTTCACTACATCTCTATCTTTGGGGTAAATACCCAGTAGTGCTATTGCAGGGCGCTAGGGAAGCTCTATTTTTAATTTCTTAAGTAATCTCCACACTGTTTTCCAAAGTGGTTGCACCAACTTGCATTCCCACCAACAGTGTAAGAGGGTTCCCCTCTCTCCACATCCTCTCCAACACATGTTGTTTCCTGTCTTGCTAATTTTGGCCATTCTAACTGGTGTAAGGTGGTATCTCAATGTGGTTTTAATTTGAATCTCCCTGATGGCTAGTGATGATGAACATTTTTTCATGTGTCTGATAGCCATTTGTATGTCTTCATTGGAGAAGTCTCTGTTTTTAATAAAGAATTCTAAATGGAATCTGCACTGGGGTAGTAAATTAGTAAAAGTCACCATATTTATTTAAATAGCCTTCTCTGCACTGAATTCTCTCTCTCTGGCGATAAAGAGGTCTTTCAAACTGCTGTACAGAAAGGGTACCTTTCATACGAGAGATCTATTTCTTGCTTTCTCAAGACAAATGGGGGTATTGTTCTTGCCTGGCTATTTATTAAATAACTTCTAATTCAAAATAGTCAGTATGCTGAATTGGCACGTTTTGGGGCAGACTACATGACCCTACATGCACATTTGTAGAGGTTAGGGCTTGGAATGAGGCAGATGCCATGAACCCTCGAGAGCAGTCTTTTGAAACCAGGATATTCCACTCGCCTAGGTCTTTAGCTTCTCAGACCTGTACAGCACGCGTCTGCACAGTATGCCCTTTAACAGCCATCTTTTGGGAACTGGGACCAGTCTACACCCACTGGCATAGCCTCTAGGGCAGAGGAAGCTTACCGTCACACTCTTTCTGAGGCATCAACTTTAAACTAGTCATTCTACGCTTGACTAGCGGCCTGATGAGGACCTAGGTTTTCCAGCAGTCATGGTACCCAGGTGTCTCTTACTGAGGGATGCCCCTGCTAGACTGCCCAGCTTCCCCTGGAAAGGCATCCAGTTTCCTCCAAGCATAGCTTCAGGGGAAATATGCACATTAACGATAGTCTGGGCTTGGACTTAGGCAGATGCTTCTGACCCACAAAAGCTCACGCCAGTAACACGGCATCTTCCAGAAGATGGTCTATTCCAGGTCTCTGGCTGCCCTGACCTGCACGGCCTACACATATGCTGTGTGTCCCCCAATATCCAGCCACAGGCGGCCAGGGCCCTCCAAGCATGTGGAGCTCAGGCTAGTCTCCACCCACCTGCCTCGCTTCCTGGGTAGGGGGATCCCTTCCCCAAAAGTCTTTCTGAGGAGGCCGCTTTAGACAGACAAGTCAGTCCACACTCAGGCTGGCTGCCTGATGAGGTTCCGGGTTTCTCTGGCAATCCAAGTTAACAGGTGTCTCCTACTAGAGGCTGTCGGGCCATCTGCCAGACCCCACCCTGGCAGAGCAGTACATCTTTCTTCTGATCTGCCTTCATGGGAAATAGGAACATCTGTTTCAGTTAGGGCTTGGAAACAGCCAGATGCCTTATACCCGGAACAGCCCCATCATGTGACCAGGCTTCTGCTGACATTCTTCCTGTCGCAGGTCCTGTCTAACCTGACATGTACAGCCTGCACATGTGCACCATGCACCTGCCAGTCTTGGGCAGCTGGGGCACTGCAGGCCTCTGCAGCTCCAACAGGCCCTCCTCCTGCATACCCGCAGGGAACAGGGGACAGAATCCCCAGAAATATTTCTAAGGCATTCGCTTCAAGGAAGAAGGAGCTCCCATTTGGACCAGCTATCTGATGGGGACCTGGGCTTACCGATAACCCAGGCTTAAGTGTCGTTCGTAAAGGTTTCCCAGCTAGGCCACCTGGCTGTCTTGGAAGTCCAGGTTAATAGTTTTATCTTCAAGGAAGACAGGCAAACCTGCGTAGGGTCATATTAGCAATTAGGCAGATGCCGTGGACTTCCAAAAGCCCATTCCTGGGAAATGGATCCTCTGACATTGCCCAGGTACTGGTCCTTGGCTTCCCTGAGCTGAGAGTTCCACGTATGCTCAGCATGCCTCCTGTCATCTAGCCTTGGTTAGCCAGAACCCTCTAGGCCCACGGAGTTTCGGTCAGTGCCCCACGAGCTGCCATTCAGTGTGGTGAGAGCCCACCCCCCAAAAGTATTTCTGAGGCTCCGTCCTAACCTGGCAATTGTCATCCCCTTTTGGACTGGCTACCTGATGGGACCCTGAGCTGCTCCAGGGTTCAAGGTTCCCAGGTATATCTCTCCAGACGGCACCCCAGAAATCCCACCTGATTCCTCCAGCTCTGCCTTCAGTGCCAAGATGCACCTTCGTGTAGCTTAATGCTTGGCATTAGACAGATGCCAGGAACTCCCAGTAACCCACTCTCATGACCCAGTGTCCCCAGACCTTTGCCCTGTTTCAGGTCCCTGACAAGCCTGACCTGTGTGTCCCACGCATGTGCAGTATGCATCCTGTCAGCTGCCCATGAGCAAGCCGGGCCCTCTAGACCCGCGGAGCTAGGGCCCCTCCATAACTGTCTGTATAACCTCAGTACTGGAGGGGACCCATTTCATGAATATCACCGAGGTGGCTGCTAAAATGAGAGATGGTCACTTCCCATGTGGACTTGATGTCTGCAGGGGTCCCAGGTTTCTGCACCAACAAGGCTCCTGGGTATCTTTCATTGGAGGGTATCCTATAATAACCCGACTTGGTTCTTCCCTGGCAAGGCAGGCTGGATTCCTCATCTCTGTCTTCAGTGCGAATATGCACATTTGAGTAGGCTGGGGTTGAGAATTAGGCAGATACCAGACCTCAACAGCATGCTCTTGTGACCTGCCCTGTCCCAAATCCTGCCCTCCTTCAGGTTCCCAGCTGCCGTGACCTTCCTGGTCCATGCATGCACAGTACATGCCCTGAAAGTCACCCTTGGTTGGTCGGGGCCCTCCAGGCCTGTGGAACTAAAGTTCATTTCCAAACATTGCAACAGTGAGTTCAGTCCCCATTTAGCCTTACTGTCGCTGAGGTCCCAGATGTTTACAGCAGTCATGCCTCTCAGAGGGGGCTTATTGGAGGATACCCCAGCTAGCTAGCCGTATCCAGCCACGCAAGGGGATCCAGATTACTCCAGCCTGGCCTGCAGCGGGAGCATATGTGCTCGAGTGGGTTAGGACTGGTAACTAGAAAGGTGCCACGTAACCCAAGAGTCTGAACTCACGAGCTGCCCTCTCTGGATTCTCACCCTGTTCCAGAGATGCACACATGCACAGTTGTGCCCTGTAAGCCAGCCTTGGGCACACTGGACTCTCCAAGCTTGTGAAACTCTGGCCATCCCCAGCCACCTATGTAGCCTGGAGGGAACCCACCTTTTGAAAATCACTTTAATTAGAAAGCTGCAAATGGGTGGCAGTCAGTCCCTGTGCCGACTTGCTGCCTGTTGGATTCAGGGCTTCTCTAGGAACCGGGACTCCCAGGTGTCTCCCAAAGGAGGGTACCCTGTCCTGGTGGCAAGGCAGCTGGAAAACTTCCATCCCTGCCTTCAGGGGAGTATTCCAGAATGGGCAGGTTGTCATTGCTTATCAGGCCTATGCCTTGTAACCCTAAATGCCTCCTCTGGTGACTCAGACTCTCCTAACACTGCCCAGTTCAGGTAGCTGGCTACCCTGACTTGCACAGCCAGTGAACTCACACCCTGTCAGTGAACTTTGGGCTGTAAAGGGCTCTCCAGGCCTAGGGAACTCTGGCTGGAATGCAACCACCTGAATGGCCTCAGGATGGAAGGAGCCTTGAAAATCTGCCGGAGGTGGAAGCTTTAATCTGGGGGTGGTCTGTCCCCATGTGGACCTGCTGCCTGATGGGACCCCCAGGCTTCTTTAGGAAGCAGGACTCCCAGCTGGCTCCCAATGGAGGCTACCCTTTCCTGCAGGCATGGCCCTTCCCAGCAAGGTAGCTGGAAAAGCCCTGGCTCTGCCTTCAGGACTAGGAAACAATGGGTAGGTGGGCCCGGTGCATTAGGCCTTATACCCCCAATAGCACCCCTCCTATGAGCCAGCCTTGCCGGTACTGCCCAGTTCCAGGTCCCTGGCTACTTTAGTTTGTGGGGCTCGTGCACTTCATACCTTGTATCCTGGCCTTGGGATGCAGGAAGTACCCCAGGCCTGTGGAGCTTCGGTCATGACTCAGCTACCTGAACGGCTTGGGTGTGGCTTAAGCTGTGCGACAGTCTGTCCCTATTTGGACTGGCTTCCTGATGAGGCCCCAGGCTTCTCTAGCAACCAAGACTCAGGGCCATCCCAACCAGCCATGCCCTGGTGAGGCAGTCCAGATTTCTCCAGCTGTGCCTTCAGGGCCACTGTGTACATCTGTGTTGGTAGAACTTCGGAATAAGGTGGAATCCAGGTACCTCCACCCAGCTCATGTGACCCAGGCTCCCCCTGACACTAGCCCAGTGACAGGTCCCTGGTTGGGGGGTTGCACACATAAGCCCAGAATGTCCCCTTTGTGCAACCAGGGCTCTCCAGGCCTGTGGAGCTCAGAACCATCCCTCACCACCTGCACGGCTCTTGGGAGGAGGAGGCCCACCACTCCAAAATCACTCTGAGACTATTGCTCAAATGGGCGATAGTCAGACCCTGTATAGACTTAATGTCTGCTGGTATCCTGGGCTTCTGCAGCAACCAGACCTCCTAGGTGTCTCTTATGGGGGACACCCCAGCCAGCAGCCCCTCGACCCCCATCCAACCTGGCACAACACTCAAGATTCCTCCAGCTCTGCCTTCAGAGGATTATTTGCATTTGAGGAAGTTAAGGCTTGGAATTAGGCGGAATCCAGCTTCCCTCATGAAAGAATCCAGCAGCCTTATTAAAAACTGAAGGGGGGGAGCCCTGAAGAGGGAGCGGTCATGCTCTTACGCTCCCCCCTGCCTGCATATCCCGCAAGCAGAAGGAAGATAAGAATTACCTTGACCAGGGAGGACACTTTTCATACAATAATCTACCCCCCACCCCTGCTTTTAAGGAAGGAGGAGCTCTCCCTGCCCCAGCAACAACGCAATGAGAAACCACCACAACCTCACACTTTCCTCCACTGAACTTTGGTTCAAAAACCCTCCCAAATTTCCTCCTGATAAAAGCTGACCTTCCCTTTCTTTCTTCCAGCTTGCCTATGATTTGCCGTGGTTTGCTTGCCCTGAATCACAATTCCTCTGCTATTCCCCCCAAAACCTCACTTCATTAGTAAAAATAACTGGCAGTTTTATTTTTAGGTCGACACCCTGAACAGCCTTCTCCTGTAACCCCCGCTGTGTTGGATATCGGGCTGTTCCAGGTCCTGGGCTGCTCTGGCCTGTCGCCCCAGGCACATGCAGTCCCCACCCTGTCACCGGTCTTGGACTGCAGAGGGCACTCCAGGCCTCCTGAGCTCTGGCCTGAGCAAAACAATTGAAAGGCCTCAGGGTGAAGGAGCCCAACACCTCCCAGGCCCTTCCGCCTCCTGCCCCCTCCCGCCAGCCAATTTTCCGGAGGCAACAGTTTTATCTCTCAACAGTCTGCCCCAACTGGACTGTCTGCATGATGGGGTCCCGGGATTCCCTAGCAACCAAGGCATCCGGCTGTCTCTGGCATGCACAGTCTGCACAGGGTCCCCTGACCCTGAACTGCACAGCACCCTCCAGGCCTACAGAGTACAGGCTAAGCCGAAAATACTTGAATGGCCTCAGGGTAAAGGGAACCCACCCCACAATTCTTTCTGAGGCAGCAGCTTTCGTCTGGCCACAGTCAGTCCCCAACTGGACAGGCTGCCCAAATGCTCCTATAGGAGACTGGGCGGGCCAGGCCTCCAGGTCCTGCCCCAGCAAGGCTTTCAGGATTCCTCCTGCTCTGCTTCCCCGGAGACTGTACGCATTCTTGTAGATTCAGCTGTGGAATTAGGCAGATGCCAGGTCCCCCCAATAAGCCCTACCTGTGATTCGGCCTCCCCTGACATTGCCCTGTTCCATGTGCCTGGCTAGCCTGACCTGCACAGCCCACATGTGCACAGAACCCATCCTGTCCGGCTGTCTGGGCTGCGGGAGCTCACGCCGGTAACTTCCAGGTGGGGAGACCCTACAACTGAACATTTTTCAGGGACTCTTGCTTAAGCCAGCAACTGTCTGTCTGCATTTGAACCAGCTAGCTACTGGGGTCCGGGGCTTCTCCCCTGATCAAAGCTCAAAGTAACTTATTGAATGGTACTCAGGCCATCCCGCCCAAGCCCACCGTGCCAAGGCAGTCCAGATTCCTCCAGCTCTGCCCTCAGGGGGACAACGAGCCTTTACGTAGGTTAAGCCTTGAAATGAGACAGATGCCAGGTACCCACATCATCCGTGTCCTGTGACAGGGCCTCTCCAGGTGCTTGCCCCGTTCCAAGTACTGGCTACCCTGACTGGGGAGGCCCGCCCGTGGCACCTCCTAAGCCAGCTTTAGGCAGCCGGCCCTCGGAATTGGGGGAGTCAAACTCCACGCAGACTTCCTACCAGCTTGGGTGCTGGGCTTCCGCAGCAGCCTAAGCTCCCAGGTGTCTGGCCTGAAGCTATCGAGGCCAGCCCACCCATCCAAGCCTGGCAAGACAGTCCAGATCCCTCCAGGTCTGCCTTTAGTGGGGCATGTGCGTTTGGGTGTGTAAAGTCCTGGAATCAGTCAGATGCCAGGCGCCCTCAGAAGCCCCCCCGGGTGTCCAGGACTTGCCCAACACTGGCCTGTTCCATGTCTCTGGCTGTCCTGACCTGTGGGGACTGCACAGGCCCTACACCCCCCTTAAACTAGCTTTGAGCAGACCCAGTGCTCCAAGCTTATGCAAACACCTGCCCAGGCTCCAGTGTGGAGGAGCTGACCTTGTGAAAAATCACCTGGCAATACCCTGTATCCCCGATACCCTCTCCTGTGAACGCACCTCCCCTGACATAGCCCCATCCCAGATCTCTGGCTCCATGAACCCACCCGCCTGCTCACGTGTAGTCCGTGTACCGCCAGCTGGGAATGTGCTGCACGGGGCCCTCCAGGCCTGGGGAGCTCCCGCCATGCTGCAACCACCCAAATGGCTTCCTGATGGATGGTGCCCACCTCCAGAAAATTTTTTCTGAGGCTCCAGCTTAAAGTAGTGACGGTCCCCATTTGGACTGGCTGCCTGCTGGGGTCCTGGGCTTCTCCAGCTTCTCCTAGGTGTCACTTACTAGAGGCTACCCTAGCCATCCCCCTGGGTCCCACCCTGGCAAGGCAGTCCTGGTTCCTCTAGCTCCGTCTTCAGGTGGGAAATGTGCATTTGTGTGGGCTAAGGTTTAATTAGGCACATGCCAGGTACCCGCCATAGCTTGCTCTTGTGCCCAGGCTTTCACATACACTCACCCTTTTACAGGTCCCTGGCTAGCCTCACCAGGTGACCCACACAGGCACAGTACCCACCCTGTAATCTAGCCCTGAGTAGATGAGACCCTCCCAGCTTGTGAAATTCTGGCCAGGCCCCTATCGTCTACATGGGAGGCCATCTCCCAAAAATTGCTCTGAGCTGAAAGCGGCAAATGGGTCACAATCAGTTCCTTTGTGGGCTTGCTGCCTGATAGGATCCTCGGCTTCTCTAGGGGACCAGGACTTCTAGGGGCCCTCAAATGGAGGATAAGTGGTTTTGCAGGCAGGTGCCCGCCCTGGCAAAGCAGTTGAAAAACATCCAGTTCTACCTTCTGGAGGGAAAAATTCTACAGTGCATAGGCAGGCCCTGTGCATTCGGTCAATGCCTTGTAGCCCCAATACCCCCTTTTGGAACCCGGTCGCACTTGACATTGCCCTGTTCCAGGATCCTGGCAGTCATGACCCGTGACCTGCAATGTACATTCTGCACCCTGCCAGCTTTTGGCCCTGGGAGTCCTTAAGGCCCCATTATCTTCTAGCTCTCAGAGGAGAGAGAGCCAAAATCCCAAAAATCTTTCTGAGGCTCTAAGTTAAATTGGGACCTGTTAATCCCCATTTGAGCTGGCTCTCTGATGGGTTCCCAACTCCTCCAGCGATTAAGGATTCCAGGTGTGTCCTATAAGGGGGCGTCCCACCTGGTTTTAGCAAGGCAGTCCAGATTTCTCCAACTCTGTTTGAGGGGGAAGACACACATTTGGGTAGGTTAAGCCTTAGAATTAGGCAGATGCCTGGTACTTCCAATAGCCTGCTCTTGTGACCTGGCCTCACAGGACACCTTTTCTCAGGTCCACAGCACGTGCCAGGAGTTATGTGCCCCGTTAGCCATCCTTTTGGCAGCTGAGGCCACCATGCCTTCAGAGGTAGAACTCATCCCTAAACACCTGCACAGCCTCAAGGGTGCAGGGACCCAACACCCTGAAAATCACGGTGAAACAACCACTGCCACGGAACCGTTCAGACCCCATGGAGACTTACCGTCAGCTGGGTCCGGGACTTCTACAGCAATCAACGTTCCCAGGTGTCCTTATTGGAGGAAGCCCCAGCCAGCCCGCCCATCTAACTCTGGCAAGGCACTCACTCCAGATTACTCCAGGCCTGCCTTCAGTGGGAATATGTTTATTTGCGTAGGTGAAGGTCTGGGATTAGGCAGATGCTGGGTACCTCCGAATGCCTGCTCAGAGCCTAGTCCAACATCGCCCTGGCCAGCGTGGCCTGCACATGCGCAGTATGCACCTGGGACCTGGACTTGGGCAGACCCCGCCCTTTAAACTGGTCTACCTCCCGCAGGGCCCTAATCACCTAAGTAGTCTCCAGCAGTGGAGGGAGTCCATCTTCTGAAAATCACTCTGCCCCGAAAGCTGCAAATCGGGGATAGCCCCCATGTGAACTTGCAGTGGAGTCCTAGGCTTCTTTAGGGACCAGGACTTCCAAATGGGTCTAAATGGAGGCTCGCCTGTCCTGCCAGTGTGGCCCCTCCCTGGCAAAGCAGAAAACCCCCAGCTTTGCCTTCTGGGGAGAGCTCCACAATGGGTAGGTAGGCCTTGCATGTGTAGGCTGTTGACTTGTCCTCCTAATAGCCCCGCCCTGTGACCCGGCCTCCTTCAACATCGCTTTGCTCCAGGGCCCTGGCTATCCTAATGGGCACAGTGGGGACGTGCAGTCCACGCCTCATTAGCGGGGCTAGGGCTGCAGGGGACGCTCCAAGCCCGTGAAATACTGGTCAGACCCCAGCTGCCAAAATTGCTGCTGGCTGTAGGGAAACCACTACTTGAAAATCTTTGGGAGTGGGGGGGGGCGGGGGCGGAGCAGCTTTAAATTGGTGACAGGTTGTCCTCATTTGGATTGGCTGCCTGGTGGGGATCCTGGGCTTCTCCAGCAGTGGGGCCCCCCAGGTGTCTCTTATCCAAGAATACAATGGACAGCCCTCCCCGCCCCGATGGCCAGCCAGTCCACATTCCTCCAGCTCTGCCTATGTGGTCTATTGGTTTGATATGATTCCAAGTCCACTTGTTTATGACAAAGACAAACTGTTTTTAGAGGTAGAGTTGTTTCGGTACAACAATGAAGTAAGTCGTTTCAGGACATCATCATCATCCTCTCATCTGTTCTCGCCCATGAGAACTCAGCAGCTGGCGGCACCTGGCTGGCGGCTTATGGGTGAAAACGTGATGGAACTGGCATGGAGACATCAGAATACAAATACTGAGAGCTGTAGGGGCTCCTGGAGAATGCTTGCTCTGAGCAATCAAAACGTTGGCTGATTTAAAATAGCTCTCAAAGACCTTAGGACAATTAGCTTCTGCCCCAGTAAAGGCAAGTCTCTTAAGCAAGGGCGCAGCCAGGTAGCATCCTTGTGAAGATCATCTTGCCAAACCCCTGTGCCCTTGTTGCCTAGCAACACGCTATAGCAACAGAGGACTTTTTTTTTTTTTTGCACTGGCTGCTGGATGTCAGCTCTCACTTGGCTAAGCCTCTCTTGATTTCAACTCCTCTAAAGTGTTTAGAAGGAGAATCCAGGGTGCCTGGGTGGCACCCTCAATTAAGTGTCTGGGTCTTGTTCCAGCCCAGGCCATGATCTCAGGGTGGTGAAATGGAGCCTGGGCTGCGGAGATCAGCGCTCTGAATGGAGTATGCTTGGGATTTTCTCACTTCTGCTCCCTCTGCCCCTCCCACTTGTGTGTGCTCTCTCTCTAAAAGTAAATAAATCTTTTTTTTATTGTTATTTTAAAGAAAAATCCAAAATGGAGTCCTTTGCTCTAACTCAGGATCCTGAGACCAAGAGTTGCACACTCTTTTACCAAGCCAGCCAGGTGCCCAGCAATGTGACTTTTTATTTATTTGTTATTATTTTTTTTAAACTTTCTATTTATTTGAGAGAGAGCACATGCATAAGCAGGTGGAGTGGCAGGCAAAGGGAGAGTGAGAAGCAGGGTCCCTGCTGAGCAGGGAGCCCAATTCAGGGATTGACCCCAATGACATGAGCTGAAGGCAGATGCTTAACATGAGCCACCCAGGTGCCCCACAGTGTGACCTTTGAAAAGTCAATCTGAGGGTCGCTTGGGTGGCTTAGTTGGTTAAGCTGCTGCCTTTGGCTCAGGTCATGATCCCAGGGTTCTCAGACTGAGTTCCACATCAGGCTCCTTGTTCAGTGGGGAGCCTGCTCTCTCTCTTTGCCTCTGCCTGCCCCTCTAACTGCTTGCGTGCTTGCTCTCACTCTCTGTCTCTCTGTCTCTCTCTGACAAATAAATAAATAAAATCTTAAAAAAAAAAAAAAGTCAATCTGAAATTTCCCGATCAGCTTCCGGTGAGGTCATCTGCATGATAACAAACCCTGCTGGTCCCTCTCTCCTTAATAGAAGCTGCCCTGGCCTGAAACAATCCTTTCTTTTCTTTTGCTAATAACTTACTTGCTCCACCCTCCTTCATATAAAACCCATCCATTTTGTACAACTCCTCGGAGCATCTCTCTTCTTGCTGTATGTGATGCTGTTGGGATTCATAAATTGCTTAATAAAGTCCATTAAGCATTTTTTTTTTTTAACAAAAGTACAACTCAACTAAATTTGGACTTTATTCCTTTCATTTCCCCTTTCCTGGAACAATAGTGTGATTCATCTATCAGTGGTTTGGACTATGGTATTTCTTTATTGGTTTCATAAACCACATTGTCCTGTGTGCGGTTGGCTTGTAAAATTTCACAGTGGAAAGTTTCACACATGGAGGAAAGACATTAGGGTTTGATGCTGATGGCCAAGAAGGAATTCTTCAGATGTCTTTGGTGCAAAAAGGTGATTTTATTAAAGCACGGGGACAGGACCCCTGGGCAGAAAGAGCTGCTGCATTGAGGTTGTGAGGATTGGTTGATTACACACTTCTCGAGTTGGGAGGGCGTTAGGGGTATCCTAAGTCTCTAAGGGATTTTGGAAGCAAGGTTTCCAGGACCTTGAGGGGGCTAGCTATTGTTGGGCAAAAGTGGTTTATTACCGTCTAATAAAACCTTAGTCGTGAGACCCTTCCAATGTATACCGGTGGGCGATATGCTTGGGGGATGATTGCCAACATGTGTCTTTCGGGGGTGGGGTGGGGTAGGGGGGGTGAAGGGGGTAGGGCCGGGGGAGGGGTAGAAATAAAGGAAGTTTCCAAAAGAATTTTTATCTGTTAAGTAGACTCACAGGGGCCTGGAGGTTGGGTTAAGATTGCCTTTTGCCTTTAGCAAAATATCAACATCAAAGCAGTTGAGTCCCTAGAGGAATGTCAGTCACTCTGCCCATTTCAAGGACTTGTTAATGGTCTGTAGGTAGTAAGGAAATTTAACAATTTTTCTTTTGCCTTTGCTTCCCACATCACCTACATCAAATTTTTGGCAAAGACAAACTCAGTATCTGAGCTTTAATTCACCTCCTCAAACAAAACAAATGGTATAATCTGCAACCTGAACCAAAGTAATAATAATTAACATTGGTCATTCCTTTGAAATGTCATAGTCCCTGTAAATTAAAACCAGGTGATAAATTATAATACATTTAGAATTAACCAGAATCTGATAAAGCCCATTAATGGCTTGACAAAATTTAAACAATATACTGGTTACCATCTATGGCATCTTACTGAGATTATAAAGAGACTTTGAATAGATAAAATTGATGGAGCTACTACAATTTGGAGGCTATGTGCTCGCTTCGGCAGCACATATACTGAAATTGGAATGATACAATTTGGAGGCTAGTGGTCACCACAACAACCATCTGATTCTGCTTTGCCGGAGTATAGATGATCTGGAATCCTATGGCGCGATCTCTATGACATAACCTACGTTGAACATAGTTGGTGAAGACAGCAGAACAATAGCAAACATACACTTCGTTTACTAACCTTATCAAAATTATTTAAGAGGTGGTTTGTGGGTAGCATGGCTTGTTTAGTAATGTCTGAGGATCCATAGAGACCTATTGAAGACTTTGGGGAAAACTTAAAATCAAGAAACCTCCAGATATTGGCCTGGTCACCCAACCCAGTCCCTAAAAGAGCAACCAAGGAGGATAATCCAGTGCTACTGTAACAAGCATTCGTTAACACAGATGCCCACAGGCAGAATGCGAAAGTGCTATCACAAAAAGTGATCCCCAGGTAGGAAACAATGGCCTTGTGTGTCCTAACTCAGGCCTGGGGCCAGCTCAGCAGCCAGTGGGATATTTAAATAAAGAGCTTGATCTGGTGGCCTGAGTGGGCTGGCCTGCCTTGGGGCCACCCTCTTGATCCCTGAGGCTAGGAAACACCATGCTGGAAGGAGCCCTCCACCCTTTCCCCCAATGAAAGACTGCCTGGGAGGTAGATGAGCTCATGGTCAAAACCTGATTGGTGACAGGTGCAGGGGAGGGTTAATCAGATTAAAACAGTCCATAATAAAGAGCCCATAAAAACTCCTAGATATAAATGCCAAGTTGGCAACCCTCTCTGGACCCCTCCCTCTTTAGGAGTGTGGTACTACCACTCAATAAACTTTGCTTTGTTGCCCACCACTCTTTCTCTGGTCTACCTCTTCATTCTCCAAAGTGGCATGACCAAGAACCGTGGGCACCAAAGGAAAAGAAGTCCTGCAACAGTAACATTAACTAGAAGCTAAAAGCCCATGATAATAGACAAAACTACAACAAATGATTAATATGAAACCAATCAGAGTCAAAGAAGAGAACGTTAATACTGGACAAGAAATGACAAAAGTTAGAATGGAATAAAAACAACCTCATTTGGACACAGATGGTCCAAGAAGGACAAAACCTGATCCCTCCAGAGTAGAGATCATGCACTTCAAACCCATTACCACTGATGCTAAAATGAATCGATACCCTAGAACATCTGGAGAAAATAATACTAATTTACAAAGATCTTTGGGTAGCAGCAAACTGGAGATTAAGATGACCAATGCCTGATATATTATCCCTTAAAATATCTCCATGGAAAACTGCAGTGGAAACTACTAATATATTTAACTTCACTATTATATTTCATATTACGAATTTAGCACTATTAACTCTGATCTGTGATAGAGAACATAGATCCTCACTGATACATGTGGAAGCAACAGAACAAATTAAAAATTCAGCTTAAAAACTATACACTAGGGGTGCCTGGGTGACTCAGTTGGTTAAGTGTCTGCCTACCGCTCAGGTCATGATCCCAGGGTCCCAGGTCATGATCCCAGGGTCCCAGGATGGAGCCAGCAGTGGGCTCCCTGCTGATCAGGGAGCCTGCTTCTCCCTCTCCCTCTGCCTGCCACTCCCTCTGTGTTCTCTCTGTCAAATAAACAAATAAAATCTTAAAAAAAAATCTGTACCCTGCCGGATAGAACACCATTATTTACAGAATTTGCATGAGCCAGAAAAACAGAACTGATTTACTTGATAAGACCAACTGAGAAATTAAGGGAAGATAAAGGTTAAACCTCCTGTCTATAGACAAAACAGGCTTACACCTAATGAAAATAAACCAAGTCAAAACAGACTATCTAGACGTAAGTTTCTGGCTGTTTTGTTTTGGTAGTTTGGGCTTCCTAAACCATTTAGACCACCACCCTTGAACACAAATTATCAAAACAGAAACTCAAATAAGAACCCAAGAAAGCATGTACAGTGGCAAAAAAATGGAAACAGCCACACTTTTATGGTAGATAGACCTATAGAAAATAAACCCACATATACCCGCTACCCCCATTTACTATAAACACTAACTGCTTTATAAAACCTAATTCCATTAATAGACAAGCCGCTGATAGTCAAAGGAAAGTAAACCCCATGAGCTCCCCCCGCCCCCCCGAGACTCTGTGGTCACTGTCTCTTGGCCCAGGCCAGAGATAATTACCCATATATTACACAGGCCATATCAATAGAAACCTGTTTTGCAAGTAGAAATACTGCATATACCACTATGTCGTTAGATACAGAGGCCCAAGTAACAATGATACAGGCTATCCTACTCATTTAGAAAATTTAAAGATTTTATTTATTTATTTGACAGGGTGGTTAGCACCTGTGCCAGAGGAGGAGCAAAGGGAGAGGGGTGATGAGGGAGGGAGAGGGGGAGAGAAGCCCCATGCAGGGCTCAATCCCAGGGCCCTGAGATCACAACCTGAGCTCAAACCAAAAGTCGGCCTCTTGACTGACTGAGCTGCACAGGGTTCCCCATTTAGGAAATTTAAACAAACAAATAAACAAAAAATGGACTAACTGAATGATTAGGATGAAAATTAACACCAGGGGCACATGAGTATATAGAGTCTAACAATTGAGGATAGACTGTGCATTATGGCTACATGCCTTATAAATCCCAATTTAGAAAACATTCTTGGAATGGAGGTAATAACACAAAATTTGAGGGAAACACATTCAGTAACTCCTAAAGGAATAAATTATTGTGCCTACTGTTTCACATTATAATAATCCAATCCAGCCTATTAAAAAGTTGGACGAGTGTTATAGATTATAGGAATTTAAACAAACAACCTCCCCAGATTGGTGGTGGTGGGGAACCCAGATATCGGTGCTATCATCAGCAACACCACCACTGGCTCTGAAACCGATCACATGGGGATAGGCTTATCCGACAGGTTCTTCGCTATTCCAGTTGATAAGGAGAGCCAACCATGACTACATTCCCATGATATCAAATACATTAGGTTTGATCAACAGCATACATTAACGACCCAGTAATAGCCCACAACCTTCTAACACAAGACATCCAGGTCTTCCAGGAGACCGCAACATGCACACAAACCATCATTTCTTCCAACCATGACATCCCTATTTATGGAGATAACTTGGAACAACAGACTAGAGTCCCGTTATAGTTAATGGAATCCTTACCCTCAGAAGATGGACAAATGACTCATATAATATCCAAGGACCCCACACTATAGTAGAATTTCTAAGTATAATTTGGTCCTCTGAAGGCAGAGAAAGAACTGACCCAGTTATAAAGAAGATAACATATAAACTCCTATCACAAAAGCAGCAGGTCACAAACTGATAGAACTATTTCAATATTGGAAAGAGCACATACCACATAAGAAGATCATATCAAAACACATTTGTAAAATAACTAGGAAAAGTAGGGGGTGGTATTGTTTAAGTAGGGAATTCAGAAGGACAGAGACTTAAGAGGCAACCTTAACTTAGAAATGCGGTCAGAAATTTTAATACATTGGTACCAGCTAGAGAGGACTCCAAATATAAATGAAAGAACCTATATTCACAGAGGATTTCAAATGGTGTCTAAGGATAAAAACACTGCAGGACCCTTTTGGGCTAAGTACCCATGGTCTAAGAACAGATACAAGTCATTTGAAAGTCTCCCCTGGGCACTCGATAAGGACCTACAAAATATAGAGCCACTAACAGAAAATAAGCCAATTACACTTAAACTCCAACAGCCCATTCTGAAACAAGTAAAGGAGACCCCTGACAGAGGAGAATGACTTCTGACCATAAAGTCCAAACATGGATAAATAGAGGGAGTGTTGGCATAGAAAGTGGTGCGTCCAGAAGTGCTATAAGGACATCTCATTTAGTCAGGCATGGGCAAATCTTGTCCTGTATATGGTCACAAATGCACAGATTCATTTTGTAGAAATCTCAGCTAAAACTGAGCATGACATGGCCTCAGAATGTCCAAAGGAAATGCCTTTTTTGCGTGTGTGTATGACTCCGGACCTCGTTAAGAACTTAATTTTCCCTCCCAGAGATTCCAACACATGGCTGAGTGACATGCTTTATCATGTCTCCTTCTGGTCTTGAGAAAATAAGGAGACAACCCACAAGAATGGTGGTGGAGGTGGTGTGGTGGTGGGCTGGGATAAACAGTTAGTCAACGTATGCTGTAAGTCTCCTGTTTTATTAGGCTGTTACATATTTTCTGTGTTGATGTGATCATCCTGAGAGATAGTTGTTTTTTTTTTTTTTTAAAGATTTTATTTATTTGACAGACGGAGTTCACAAGTAGGCAGAGAGACAGGCAGAGAGAGAGGAGGAAGCAGGCTCCCCGCTGAGCAGATAGCCCGATGCGGGGCTCCATCCCAGAACCCTGGGATCATGACCTGAGCCGAAGGCAGAGGCTTTAACCCACTGAGCCACCCAGGCGCCCCCTGAGAGATAGTTTTATTTCTCCATTCTACAGGTGGGGAAATGAGGAGCAGAGAGAGTAAATGATCAGTCCAGGATCACACGGCTATTAAGACACAGAAAGAGAACTCTATCCAGCTCAGACGCCTATGGTCTTTCCTCTGTATACATGTCCCCCTCTTGCTAGATTAGCAGTTATATAAACTAATTACCTGGCTGAGAATTATTTTTGCACAATGCTTTCCAGCCTACAGAACACTTGCATTCTTTCATGGAATCATCCTGGTCAACACAATGCCAAGCTGGCTCCCTCCTTTAGTTCTTATAAGATTTTGTTTATTGACTTTAATTAAGTGACCCCACTTAGAAGTATACAGGTATTTATTAGAAGGTTTGAATTAGTCTATAAAGAAGACAGCAATTCCAAAGGGGTGTGTGACATCACCACCCTGTCCACTTGAAGATGGTGGCTGTACCCCAGGGTTCTGAAGTCACTGATATTTGGAATATATTGTTTCACAGTATTACACTTCTCTTCACTTCTTCTCTAGACTGGATGCCACTTCCCCAAGATCTCCTCTATGTATGTCTTGGCAGGCCAGTGGCCTTAAAAGCAGTTTCTTTCCCCACTCCAGAATTACAGATCAGTCTTCTTGACTGACTGGCATTTCTCCTATGCCATTTAGAGCAACGTGAAAGACTAGTGAGTGGGAAATAATGAAAAAGTACTCCCCCCACCTCGGCAAAAAACGTTGGTCTTATAGGCTGGTGTGTCTTTTACGCCAATATACATGGCAGCAAAGAGCCTCCAGAGGGCAGAGCTTATTTGCCATTGTCCTTGGACTGTGTCTTCAGTTTGCTTCTCCACTTTGGTGACCCAAGGTAAGGAATAAATCATGGTCCTCCATGGTAAAGTTCTACTGGCCCCAAGGTATGAATAGCAACCATCCTGCCTCTTTCCCAAGTTAGGTGGTGTAATGCAACACAGATTCAGATATGTTCAGTAATTTGCCCAATGACACACAGACAGTGCCAAGGCAGTTCAAGGCCAGGGTCCGTCCAGACTTCAGCTCAGTGTCTTGGATGTTCTTGGATGGGAAGGGAATTAAAAGCAAGACAAAACTTGTTGGGTGTGGGCTTTTTTTTTTTAATAATTAAGGTGAGCCAAAAATAACCAGAATGGAAATAAACTTGAGTTTTAAGATACAAATTAATTTTTAAAAAGAGTAATCAAATTTATTATAAGAAGATTAATAGTTGTATCTTATAAGTTAAATTTATATTATAATTCACATTATTTGATAAATAATACCATGAGAGCATCAGAAATTTAAAAAACCCCTCTCATTATAACAAACTATTTTAATATTCCATATTCTACCTCAGACTTATTTACATGCATAAGAGAGTTTTGCATAATTGATATTCTATTGTATTGCTCCACTGTGATGCTAGTTTTTAAAAAAACTTAATATACTACAAGACATTACATTGATTTATAATAATTACTTAAAATGATTATAATAGTCTATTAATTACGTTACCAAAGATTGTTTAAACATCATCTTTTTGACTTATTTTTATTTGCTTCCTCTTACTAATAAGAATAACACTCCAAGAAGCTACTCTAAGCACATAACTTCATCCTTTTGCAAATAAAAAAATTATAGTTGTTGCTTGAAATATGAAATATGTGTCTAAATGTGTATGTTTAATTTTAGTTCATTGAAGGAAAGTTAATTAATTAATTAATTAATTTATTTATTTATTTTTAAAGATTTTATTTATTCATTTGTCAGATAGAGAGAGAGCGCAGGAGCAAGCACAGGCAGACAGAGTGGCAGGCAGAGGGAGAAGCAGACTCACTGCTGAGCAAGGAGCCCAATGTGGGACTCGATCCCAGGATGCTGGGATCATGACCTGAGCCAAAGGCAGCTGCTTAACCAACTGAGCCACCCAGGTGTCCCGAAAGTTAATTTATTTTTAAAAAAGATTTTATCTATTTATTTGTCAGGGAGGGAATAAGCAGGGGGAGCTGCAGGCAGAGGGAGAAACAGGCTCCCCGCTGAGCAAGGAGCTGGATGTGGGACTCAATCCCAGGACCTATGACCTGAGCTGAAGGCAGATGCTTAACGGACTAAGCCACCCCAGAGTTCCAGGAAAGTTAATTTTAGAAAAGAAGAAAGAACACAATAGATACCATGTTGTAATCCCAACATGTAGAAACTTTTGGTATTATAAAGATGCACATTCTTTATATACTTATCAAATAATGTTTGGGATGCATATATATATACATATATATAAATAAAATCTGTAAAAGCTTGAGTCATAGCATAATACTGCTTCTGCATCTGCCTCCATTCATGAATGTTTTCTTATTTTATTAAATGTTTGTTTGTATCTTGCATAATGATTTATTTAATTGCATACTTCTTATTGGACACTTAGTGTTTTTTTTAAATTCTCTATAGATAATGACACTACAATTATTTTGAAATTAACCTTTGTAAACACTTATAATTAGTTCCTTAGAGTTGAACTTCTAGAATTGGAATAACTGATTTAAGGATTTTCATATTTTTGTTTTATATTACCATATTGCTTTCCAGAAGAGTTGTATCAGGTAAACTTCACCTTTCTTTTTTCCATTGGATGTTCTTTCCTGCTTTGTCGAAGATTAGTTGACCATAGAGTTGAGGGTCTATTTCTGGGCTCTCTATTCTGTTCCATTGATCTATGCGTCTGTTTTTGTGCCAGTACCATACTGTCTTAATGATGACAGCTTTGTAGTAGAGCTTGAAGTCGGGAATTGTGATGCCACCAACTTTGGTTTTCTTTTTCAATATTCCTTTGGCTATTTGAGGTCTTTTCTGGTTCCATATAAATTTTAGGATTATTTGTTCCATTTCTTTGAAAAAATTGGATGGAATTTTGATAGGCATTGCATTAAATGTGTAGATAGCTTTAGGTAGCATAGACATTTTCACGATATTTATTCTTCCAATCCATGAGCATGGAACATTTTTCCATGTCTTTGTGTCTTCCTCAATTTCTTTCATGAGTACTTTATAGTTCTCTGAGTATAGATTCTTTGCCTCTTTCGTTAGGTTTATTCCTAGGCATCTTATGGTTTTGGGTGTAATTGTAAATGGGATTGACTCCTTAATTTCTCTTTCTTCTGTCTTGTTGTTGGTGTAAAGAAATGCAACCAATTTCTGTGCATTGATTTTATATCCTGACACTTTACTGAATTCCTGTACAAGCTCTAGCAGTTTTGGAGTGGAGCCTTTTGGGTTTTCCACATATAGTATCATATCATCTGCAAAGAGCGATAGTTTGACTTCTTCTTTGCCAATTTGGATGCCTTTAATTTCTTTTTGTTGTCTGATTGCTGAGGCTAGGACTTCTAGTACTATGTTGAATAGCAGTGGTGATAGCGGACATCCCTGCCGTGTTCCTGACCTTAACGGAAAAGCTCTCAGTTTTTCTCCATTGAGAATGATACTTGCCGTGGGTTTTTCATAGATGGCTTTGATAATATTGAGGTATGTGCCTTCTATCCCTACACTTTGAAGAGTTTTGATTAGGAAGGGATGTTGCACTTTATCAAATGCTTTTTCAGCATCTATTGAGAGTATCATATGGTTCTTGTTCTTTCTTTTGTTAATGTACTGTATCACATTGATTGATTTGCGGATGTTGAACCAACCCTGCTGCCCTGGAATAAATCCCACTTGGTCGTGGTGAATAATCCTTTTAATGTACTGTTGGATCCTATTGGCTAGTATTTTGGTGAGAATTTTCGCATCTATGTTCATCAAGGATATTGGTCTATAATTCTCTTTTTTGATGGGATCCTTGTCTGGTTTGGGGATCAAGGTGATGCTGGCCTCATAAAATGAGTTTGGAAGTTTTCCTCCCATTTCTATTTTTTGGAACAGTTTCAGGAGAATAGGAATTAATTCTTCTTTAAATGTTTGGTAGAATTCCCCTGGGAAGCCATCTGGCCCTGGGCTTTTGTTTGTTGGGAGATTTTTGATGACTGTTTCAATCTCCTTACTGGTTATGGGCCTATTCAGGTTTTCTATTTCTTCCTGGTTCAGTTTTGGCAGTTTATATGTCTCTAGGAAAGCATCCATTTCTTCCAGATTGTCGAATTTGTTGGCATAGAGTTGTTCATAATATGTTCTTATGATTGTTTGTATTTCTTTGGTGTTGGTTGTGATCTCTCCTCTTTCATTCATGATTTTATTTATTTGGGTCCTTTCTCTTTTCTTTTGGATAAGTCTGGCCAGGGGTTTATCAATCTTATTAATTCTTTCAAAGAACCAGCTCCTAGTTTCATTGATTTGTTCTATTGTTTTTTTTGGTTTCTATTTCATTGATTTCTGCTTTGATCTTTATTATTTCTCTTCTCCTGAAACTTCACCTTTCTATATATGAGGGTGTCTTTTTTCCCTCATGCTGGCAAGTGGCAGTTTCTTTATTTAAAAAAAATGAAGAAGAAGAACCTCTTCCCCTCCATAGCCCTGTCATTTTGTTAGTTAAGAAATAGACTCTCCTGTATAATTTTGGATTTCAGGAAATAGTCAACAAAACAAAGAGGTAACCCATGGAATGGGAGGAGATATTTGCAAATGACAGTACAGACAAAGGGCTGATATCCAAGATCTATAAAGAATTCTTCAAACTCAACATTCACAAAACAGGTAATCACGTCAAAAAATGGGCAGAAGACATGAACAGACACTTCTACAAAGAAGACACACAAATGGCTAACAGAAACATGAATAAAATATTCATCATCATTAGCCATCAGAGAAATTCAAATCAAAACCACATTGAGATACCACCTTAGGCCAATTAGAATGGCCAAAATCAACAAGACAGGAAACAAGTGTTGGAGAGGATGTGGAGAAAGGGGAACCCTCTTACACTGTTGGTGGGAATGCAAGTTGGTGCAGCCACTCTGGAAAACAGTGTGGAGATCCTTAAGAAATTAAACATAGAACTACCCTATGACCCTGCAATTGCACTACTGGGTATTTACCCCAAAGATACAGATGTAGTGAAAAGAAGGGCCATCTGTACCCCAATGTTCATAGTGGCAATGGCCACAGTCGCCAACTGTGGAAAGAACCAAGATGCCTTTCAACAGACGATGTATGAAGAAGATATGGTCCATATATACAATGGAGTATGATGCCTCCATCAGAAAGGATGAATACCCAACTTTTGTAACAACATGGATGGGACTGGAAGAGATTATGCTGAGTGAAATAAGTCAAGCAGAGAGAGTCAATTATCATATGGTCTCACCTGTGGAGCATAAGGAATAACACAGAGGACATTGGGAGATGGGAGAGGAGAAGTAAGTTGGAGGAAATTGGAGGGGAACATGAACCATAAGAGACTGTGGACTCTGAGAAACAAACTGAGGGTTTTGGAAGGGAGAGGGGTGGGGGTTGGATGAGCCTGGTAGTGGGTATTATGGAGGGCACGTATTGCATGGAGCACTGGGTGTGGTGCATAAACAATGAATTTGGGAACAGCGAAAAAAAAAAAAGACAAAACACCAGAGAAGACAGCTGGATACATTTTCTCTCTCTTGAAATTCTAGTTTCTGTTGGAACGACTCCCTTAGGCATCCACAGCTCTAGGTTCTTTCTAAGAAATGAAGCAGGTATTCCCAGGGCTGTTCACGTTAGGGAACAAAATCTAAAGTATTCCTGCCTTTCTGATGTCAAAGATCACCACAGAGATGTTTCTCACTTTGAGACAGAGGATACAGCTTTTTTGTGGTCTGAGCGCCAAACTTGTTGAAAGACAGACATTGTCACAACTTAACATTAATTAATAATATGCATTCACACAAACCTGCATCAAATGACATTCCACATGGAGGCAGGAGAGAAGGGGTTGGACTGAATACATGAGCCCTTGGAAGTTGTATTGAGCTGAGGATTTTCAAGTAGCTGCTGGAAATCAAGGGAAGTACCAAGGATAGTAGGAGTTGAGAAGAACAGAAGGCCAGGATATAACATCTTTCTTCTTCTACCTCACGCTGGGCTTAGACAAAGCCCATTCTATATGAGAGCTACCCTATAAAAAGTTGCTGAATGAATAAATGAATGCATGGGGGAAAAAAAAGAGCATAGTTGAACTCAGTAATACTATCAATCAACTGGGTATAATTGACATCTTTAGACTACTTCATCCAACAGTGGCAGAACACTTGTTATGCTCAAGTTTATATGGAGCATTTAGCAATATAGACCACATTTTGGGTCATAAAATACACCTTAACAAATTTAAAAGAATAGAAATCATACAATGTCTGCTTTCAGACCATAATGCATTGAAACTAGAGACCAGTAATGGAAAGGTATCTGGAACACCCCCAAATACTTGGAGATTAAACAACATACTTCTAACAAGGCACAGGTCAAAGAAGATATATCAGAAAATATTTTAAGATATTTTTAACTAAATAAAAAATACAACTTTTCAAACCTATGAGGTACTGTAAAAAGCACCACTTAGAGGGAAGTTTATACCATTGCTAAAAAATAAGAAAAACCTAAAATAAATATTCTAAGTTTCCACATTAGGAAACTGGAAAAAGAAAAACAAATTAAATCCAAAGTAGGCATGAGAAAAAAAAAAAGAAACAACAACCAGAACAGAATCAGTGAAATTGAAACCAGGAGATTAATAGAGAAAATCAATAAAATCAAAAGCTAATTCTTTGAAAAGATCAGTAATATCAAAACTATTTGAAAAGTCCAGTACCATTCATGATAAAAATCCTCAGTAAACTAGGAATAGAGGACTTTTTCAATTTAATATCCACAAAAATGCTATAGCTAACATCTTACTTAGTAGTGAGAAACTTAAGCTTTCTCACTAGGATTAGAAACACAGCAAGGATGTCCCCTCTCACCAGTCCTTTTCAGCATCGTACTATAAGTTCTAGCTAATGCAGCAAGAGAAGAACAAGAAATAAAAAGTATACATTTTGGGGGAACCCTCCTACATTGTTGGTGGGAATGCAAGCTGGTGCAGCCACTCTGGAAAACAGCATGGAGGTTCCTCAAAAATTTGAAAGTAGAGCTACCCTACGACCCAGCAATCACACTACTGGGTATTTACCCTAAAGATAAAAATGTAGTGATCTGAAAGGGGGATGCACCCGAATGTTTATAGCAACAAGGTCCACAATAGCCAAACTATGGAAAGAACCTAAATGTCCATCAACAGATGAATGGATAAAGAAGATGTGGTATATATACACAATGGAATACTATGCAGCCATCAAAAGAAATGAAATCTTGCCATTTGCAATGACATGGATGGAACTAGAGGGTATCATGCTGAGCAAAATAAGTCAATCATAGAAAGGCAATTATCATATGATTTCCCTGATATGAAGAATTCGAGAAGCAACGTTGAGGGTTTGGGGGGTAAGGAAGTATTGAAATAATGAACCAAGATGGGATTGGGAGGGAGACAAAATGTAAGAGACTCTTAATCAAACAAAACAAACTGAGGGGAGGGGGTTAGGGAGAGGGTGGTTGGGTTATGGACACTGGGGAGGGTATGTGCTATGGTGAGTGCTGTGAAGTGTGTAAACCTGGCAATTCCTGTGAATCGATTCCTGTACCCCTGAGGCTAATAATACATCATATGTTAATAAAAAATTTAAAAATTAAAAAAATATATACATTTTGGGAAAGAAGAAATAAAGCTGTTTTGTTTGCAGATGACATAATTATCTATGTGGATGACTTAAAGAATCAACCAAAAATCTATTGGAAATACTAGTTATAGCAAAGTTGCAGGGTACAAAGTTAATATACAAGCACCAATTATTCTCCTATATACCAGCGACGAACAAGTGGAATTTGAAATTAAGAGCACAATACCATTTACATTAGCACCCTCCAAAATGAAATGCTTAGATATAAATCTAACAAAATACGTGCAAGATCTATATCAGGAAAATGACAAATATCTGTTGAATTAAATCAAAGAAGAAAGTAAATAGATATTCTATGTTTCTGTAGAGGAATACTCAATATTATCAAGATGTGAATTCTCAACTTGACCTCTGTGTTAAATGTAAACTCATTAAAAATTCCAGCAAGTTATTTTGTGGATACCAACAAACTTATTCTAAAGTTTATATGCCTAGTAAAAGACCCAGAATTGGCAATATAATATATAAGGAGAAGAACAAAGTCAGAGGACCCAACTTCAAGACTTACAATAAAGCAACACTAATCAAGACAATGTGATATTGGCAAAGAACAAATAGATCAGCAGAACAGACAAGTTTATCAGTAGCTAAAACAGACAAATAGATCAATTTTTAGAATAGAGAGCCCAGGGGCGCCTGGGTGGCTCAGTGGGTTAAGCCTCTGCCTTCGGCTTAGGTCATGATCTCAGGGTCCTGGGATCGAGCCCGGCATCGTGCTCTCTGCTCAGCGGGGAGCCTGCTTCCCTCTCTTTCTCTGCCTGCCTCTCTGCCTGCTTGTGATCTCTGCCTGTCAAATAAATAAATAAAAATCTTAAAAAAAGAAAAAAGAATAGAGAGCCCAGAATTAGACCCCCATGAAGGACAAAGGAGCAAAGGTAATACAATACAGCAAAGATAGTCTTTTCAACAAATGGTGCCAGAACAACTGGAGTCCACACGCAAAAAAAAAAAAAAAAAAAAAAAAAAAGTAAGCACAGACCTTTCACCCTTCACAAAAATTAACTTGGAATATACCACAGATCTAAATTTAAAGTTAAAAATGATAAAAGTCCTAGAAGAAAAACACAGGGGAAAACCGAGATGACCTTGGGTATGGCAAAGACTTCTTAGATATAAAACCAAAGATATCAACCATGAAAGAAAAATTGATAAGCTGCTCCTCATTCAAATTAAACACGTCTGCTCTGTGAAAGACTGTATCATGAGAATGAGAAGAGAAGGCACACACCAGAAAAAAATATTTGGAAGAGACATGCGTGATAAAGGATGTTCTCTAAAATTGTACAAAGAACTCTTAATTCAACAGTAAGAAAACAAATAATTTGGGGCACCTGAGTGGCTCAGTTGTTAAGCCTCTGCCTTCGGCTCAGGTCATGATCCCGGGGTCCTAGCATTGAACTCCACATCAGGCTCCCTGCTCAGCGGGAAGCCTGCTTCTCCCGCTCCCACTCCCCTGCTTGTGTTCCCTCTCTCACTGGGTTTTTGCCGAACTAATAAATAAAATCTTAAGAAAAAATTTTAATTAAAAATAGGCAAAAACTTTAATGGGTACCTCATCAAAGAAGATATACAGATAGACAAAAAGCATATGAATAGATGTTCCATATTATATGTCATCAGTGAAATAAAAATTAAAACAGAACAAGGTACCACTACACACCTACAAGAATGGCTAAAATCTAGATCACTGATGACACTAAATGCTGGTGAGGGTGTGTAGCAACAGGAATTCTCATTCATTGCGGACTGGAATGCAAACTGGTACAGCCATCTTGGAACACAAAACCAAACATATTTTTACCATATGATCCAGCAGTCACGCTGCTTGATATTTGCCCAAAGGAACTGAAAACATGGCTACCCAAAAACCTGCACATGAATATTTACATCAGCTTTATTCATAATTACAAAAACTTGGAAACAGCCAAGACATCCTTCAGTAGGCGAATGGATAAACAAACTGGGACATCCAGACAATTAACTATTATTCAGCGCTAGAATGAAACGATTTATCGAGTCATGAAAAGACATGGAGATCCTCAAATGCACATTACTAAGTGAAAGAAGCCCATATAAAAAGGCTACATACTGCATGATTTCAATTATATGACATTCTGGAAAAGGCAAAACTATAGAGACAGTGAAAAAATCACTGGTTGCCAGGGGCTGTCAGGGGGGAAGAGATACACAGGCAGAGCAGAGGCTTTTTAGGGCCGGTAAGAATACTCTGTATGATGCCATAATGATGGCATGTCATTATACATTAGTCCAAACCCTTTAGATGTACAACACCAAGAGTGAACTCTACTGTAAACTATGGACTTTGGGCAATTATGATGTGTTAATGTAGGTTCATCAGTTGTAACAAATGTACCACTCTGGCGGGGAGGGGTGCTGATAACCGAGAACTGATGCATGTGTGTGGGGTAGGGGTGTATGAGAAATCTTTGTACCTTTCCCTCAATTTTGCTGTGAACTTAAAACTGCTCTAAAAATAAAGTCCTAATTAAGAAAATAATTTGAGGGTGCCTGGGTGGCTCAGTGGGTTAAGTCTCTGCCTTCAGCACAGGTCATGATCTCAGGGTCCTGGGATCGAGCCCCGCATCGGGCTCTCTGCTCAGCGAGGAGCCTGCTTCCCCATCTCTCTCTGCCTGCCTCTCTGCCTACTTGTGATCTCTATCTGTCAAATAAATAAATAAATAAATAAAT